>JABEEJ010000114.1:0-87755 GCA_013363135.1 Fusarium brevicatenulatum | reverse complement strand
TATAGTCTAAGCTTAGGATAACTTTTAATGAGTTTATTTTGGCACCCTATAATATGATTTTGCTGTTTTCTTGCCCCCCGAGGGTAATGTTCAGGGAAATTTAGGATACCTAGTCTTAGTGGTCCACCACGGATCAAAGTTAGGTAACCTAAGTTTGGTGCCTTTTCAAGATTTAGGACGAGAATGAGAATTAATTCCATGTAAGCCGCTTTAACTGGAGTAAAAAAATATACAATCAATTCTTATGCCCTTTCTATCCTTAGAATGATAAACCCGCGAAATTTTCAAAACTTAGATCAAATCGTTAGGGTTCTTGACGAAGCCCTCAATCACACGCGCCAGCTCCTCCACCCTGGCCTCCCAGAACTCGTGACGCTCCTCGTCAGCCTCAATACCAATCTGAGTTCTACCGTTCTCAACGAATGATACAATACGAGGCGGTGTAGCAGGCTCGGGATGAGGGATGGAGTAGTCCACGCGACACTTTGTACCAGCGAAGGGAATTGAGTCGAAGAACTCCTTGTTGAGATGGTTTGTGAAGGAGCCGTAGAAAGGTGTGTCTGCAGGCCACTCTGTACACTCTTTGAGCACTTCCTGGAAGCTTAGCGTAGCGTGTTGGCTACCCTCGACGGATTGGCTGCGCACGTAGTCCAGGAGCTGTGAAGCTGTCCAGTTTTGTTCGAACTTGACGCGGACGGGCTGGTATTGATAGCAAGGGCCCATGATGGTGTCAATACCGGCGACATCGACGTCGCGACCTGAGACAATACCACCAAATGTGACATCGGAGACGTTGAGGTGCTGCGACAGGACCTTGGCCCAGCCAGCAGTGAGGAGCATAGCGTGTGTTGTGTCGGGTGAGGCTCCAGAGATGTCAACATCCTTGGTCATGAATGCAGTCTTCTGCTGAGGCTCCGCAGCAGGAGCGATCTCGGTGTATGATGACCCTTCAAGAGTCTTGCGCCAGAATTCTACGTTCTGAGGCTTGGCAGTTGAGAGGTGCTGGATGTAGGTCTCGAAAGGCTCCGATGCAGGAATCTCGAGGCCACGGTAGCGAAGCTCAAGCTGGCGCAGAAGTTCTGGTAGAGAGACACCATCGTATTGTGCGTGCGAAATACGAATCATGAAAGCGTTCTCAGTCTCGCCTCGAAGAACGAAGAGGCGAATGAAAGAAGCGCCGAAAGCAAGATCAGTGCTGTCGTTGGCGTCCGACTCTGCGAGCTGTTTGGCAGCGTCGTCAATTGAGCCCTCAGCGCTCTGCTCCGTGACCGACACCTTCATGTCATCGAGGACAACTTGGAAGGTTTGTCCCTCGTGCTGAACAAATACCGTTCGAAGAATAGCATGCTGCGACACGAGGTACTGGAAGCTGTCGACAAGACGGGCGGTGTCAATTGATTGGTCCAGGTACAGCATGTTGTATTGAAGTGAGCTTCGTGGGGCAGACACCGTTTGCTTCACATCGCCACTCTGGGGTCCGGTGGTGGGGAGGACGTCCTGGATCTTCCAGGTCGAGTCGGCCAATTGAGGCTGGATGGCCTGGGCTAGGAAGCCATCAACATCCTTGGTACTCAACAGCGAGAAGGGAGTGTATTTCTTCGTGCTCTCGCTGGCTTCGGGTGAGATTTCGACCAACGAGTTGGCCATGCCCCGAAGCTGCATGTTCTGGAAAATGCTTGCGACAGACAAACGGTAACCATCCTGTCGCAGGGCAGAGACCATACGCATGGCGACGATGGAATCACCACCAAGACGGAAGAAGTTATCATCGAGAGACAACTTCTCCTCTTCAATGCCGAGGAACTTGGACCATGAAGCGCGAAGGACGCGCTCCTTTGTGGTCAAGACTGTGGCATCGGCGATTGTCTTCTTGAGAGATGCGAAGGACTTGCGGAGTTCGACGATCAGTGACAGAGAGACCTCTGATGCAAGACTTTCGATGGAGTTGATATCTGCGACGCTGGCAAGGGGAATGCAGATTGAGGGAATAGCATAAGGTGGAAGAGTCTCGACCATAGCTTTGTTGAGGCCGATAATTGCTGCAGCGAGCTCAACAGAGACATCTTCCGCCAAGGGAAGCGATGAATCTCCAGCATCGACACCGAGCTTGAGCAATTGAGCATCCCTCGCAGGTGTATCTTTGACAAACGCGACAACCACAGGAGTCTGACTACTCGAACCTTTAGGAACAACAAGTCGGCTCACAGCTTCAGCGGTACCAGGAAGCAGGCGCTTGAGCTCAAGGTTCGTAGCATTGAGATCCACAACGCGACCGTCAACACTGGCCACGTCATCCTTGCGACCGACAAATACCAAGCTTAGATCATCGGTGTACTTGACAAGGTCTCCAGTGCGGAAAAGCTTGCTCTGTCGACCAGGATAGCCCAGTGCACCCTCCTTCAACCATTCGGGGGCATCGACAACGTCGGCATCGTCGCGCACAGAAGCACTCTCAAGCAGGAGCTCTCCCGTGCTTCCAAGCGGCATGAGCAGCTTCTCATTACCAGGCTGGACGATCCAAGGGACATATTGAACCGTGGGGTATTTGTCGCCGCTGGACAGGAATCGCGAGATGTCCTTGGGAGAGACAGGCGCCTGCTTGTTGGCTTCCCAGATCTCTCCTAGCTCTTCTTCGCCTAGGCATGTGATGTCACTCAATGAGCGCGACACGTCGCCGCGAAGCTGATTGATAGCAACCTCGAACTGCGACAGCACACGTTGAACTTGAACGGGGCTGAGAAGCTCCGGGTCAAAGCTTGCCAACAGGCGGAAGCCCGTCTTCTGAAGGGACACAGCCAACATGAGAGGGTACGAGTTGAAGTGTAGTGCCTCAAGAGCAGCATCTCCACCACGGAATGAAGGCAATTCGTCTGTCTCTGTTTCAGAAGGCTCGGGGTCTTGAGGCTGGACGACAAGACCCATTGTGACTTCACAAGCAATTTGAGCATCTTCGCTCAGTCGGCGGATATGCTGGATACCAAGATGTTCATGCGCAGAGCGAGCGACACTCTGTTCCTGTACCGCACGAAGGAACTCGTGCACTGTAGTAGTGCGGTCGAGACGAATGCGAACCGGGACAGTGGCGAGAATGGGACCCTCAATGAGCTCAGCGCCAGGAAGAGGAATGGTGCGACCCATGAACGTCTCGCCGAAAACGACATCGTCGCTCATGGAGTATTGAGACGCCAGCAGAGCCCACGCAGCTCGAATGACGGTAGCGATTGTGATGTCAGACTTGGCAGCCTTGTCAAGCTTGATGAAGCGCTCAGTCAGAGAGGTAGGATCGGGGATGTAAGAGCGCGATGGCAGAGTCGGGAATTGAGGTCCTGTAGCGCCAGCGAGTTGAGTCTTCCAGTAGTCCTTGGACGACTCGCGTGAGTCTTCGGCGAGATAGCGAATGAAGTGCTTGAATTGAGCAGGTCGCGATACTTCTTCTCCCTTGTATGCAGCGCGGGCATGCTCGACGATGAGATCTGTAGACCATCCATCGTAGATGGCGTGGTGCGCTGTCCAAACAAAGTATCGCTTATCGAGAGCCTTGTCAGTGATGATGGCGAAACGAGAGAGCGGCGCGCCAGGCGACATGGGCTCTTTCTTATCTTCCTCAAGGAACTCCTCAATCGAAGACTCAGTCTCCTTCCATTGAAGCGATTCATTGACGACAACTTGCATGAAGCCATGGCGCTTGAACTCAACAATGCGGGTGCGAAGGATGGGGCTCTCCCTGTACACGACATCCCAGGCGGACTTGAGCTTGTCCACAGAACTCGAGGCGGGAATATCGGCGATTCGTTGCGCGACATAGTTCTCCTTTGATCGCGTGTAGAAAGCCATATGAATCTCCTGCATGGGAGCGCAAGGGTAAATGTCCTCGATCGCACTGACGTCGCATCCCGATTGCTCAGCAGCCTCAGCGCGCAGGGCATCGCGGTCCATGTTATCCTTCAGAAGAGAGAACTCAGGGATCTGCATATCGACACCCTTGCTCTTATCGCCCTTCTGCATCGACTTTGCCATATCGGCGAGAACAGGGTAATTGAAGATGTCAGCAACGGAAAGCGTGTATCCCCAGTCTCGAATGACTGGCACGAGCTTCATCGCAAGAACGGAGTCTCCACCAGATGTGAAGAAGTTGTGTGTAGTACTGACTTGCTTCGTCTCAAGTCCAAGCAGGCGACACCATGAGTCGCGCAGGAAGAGCTCAGCTTCAGACTCTGGCTCGCGGATCTCGGAAGACTCATTTGCAGCTGCTGAGGCCTGAAGGTTTGCAGAGATCTCGGCGCCAAGGGCTCGCAGCGACTTGCGATCAGTCTTTCCAGAGACGAGGTAGGGAATCTTCGAGAGCGTGATGTATGTTGCAGGCACCATGTACACTGGAACGACCTTTGAGAGTCTCTCGTTGAGCGTCTCGAGCGATTCACGCAGACGAGGTGGGAAGTCAATCTGCCGAGCATCGCCATCATCCTTAGCTTCGCGATCAGCGATGAACGCTACCAGCATAGACTCCTTGTTCTGGTTTCGCGGTGCGATGATCTCAGCGACGACCTCAGCACCCGCGGGGAGAAGGTTCTTGATGTGGTGCTCAATCTCACCAAGCTCCACACGTTGACCACGAAGTTTGATCTGAGTGTCCTTGCGCCCGACGAAGACGAAACCTTTTTCACCATCTGGATCATATCGGACCAAGTCGCCTGTCTTGTATAGACGCCCATGGCGACCGGGAATACCACCAGCGCCAGCAAGGAGGAAGTCAGGGTCGTGGATGAAGGCCGCGTTTGTCTTCTCGGGATCACCCAGGTATCCTTGGCCGACAATTGGACCTTCGACGAGAAGCTCGCCGACAGCACCAACAGGAACAAGCTTGTTATGATCTTCGGGGTCAACGAGCCAGATACAAGCACCTGTCCCTGGACCGATACTGACGTATGGCTTGCCCGCTGCGCTGGGGTTTACAGTGCATCCAATTGTGCACTCAGCAGGACCATAGCCAACGACAATTCGAGTATGTTGGCCCCATATCGCAATATCTCCAGCCGAGCAAGACTCGCCACCGATACCAAGACTGTTCAGCGATGGGATAATATCGGGGTCCAAGATGCGCGCGACTGAGGGTGTAATGTTGACCATGTTCACCCTCAAGCGACGGATCGCACCGCTTAGATCGTTCACACGATCCTGATCGGTAGGAATGCAGAGACATCCGCCACGAATGAGCGTGCAAAGAATACTATCGACACTGACGTCGAAAGCATATGATGTAAAATCGAGCGATCGTGAGGTACTCGAGTATCCAATTCCCGTGCTTCGCGCAAGAGCGCTAGCAGTATATGTTTCGTGTGAGAGCATGACTCCCTTTGGCGTACCCGTACTACCAGAAGTAAATATTATATATAGGAGAGAATCGGGGGGTACGTCGGGGAGCTTTCGGAGAGGATCTTGGATCGTCTTGGCCAAGGAGTCGAGTGTCTCTGTGTCGACAACGACATGCTTTGCGTCGCGCGCGATTTCGGGGCCGTATTTCGCTTGATCTCTTGAAGTGAGAATGTGTGTCGCGTTGACTTGCTGCGCCATAACTTGTCGTCGCTGCATGGGTTGACTGGGATCATGGAGTGAGAAAGCTGCGCCGGCTTTGATGATGCCCATGACTGCGACGGTCGTCCATCTTGACTTCTCGAAGCAAAGCGGCACAATATCGCCAACCTTGACTCCGAGATCAATAAGATGTTGCGCAAGAAGTGTCGATAGTCTGTCAACGTCTGCATATGTGAAGTCGCCATCCCATGAGCAAATGGCCGGCGCATCAGGGCGCCACCTCACTTGCTCAGCAATCAGTGTGTGAATGCACATGGGCACTGGCGGAGGAAGGTCTTTGTTCCAGTTCCATATCACAGACTTATCGAGCTCGCCTAGTGGTAGGACTGAGCTAATTGTTGCGGTCGAATCGGCGAGTGTTGTGTTGAGAACTTCTACGAGGGCTTGGGCAAAGTGGTTGGCAAGGAACTCTGCGCCGAGAGGCTCGCGCCATGTCGGTCGGAGCCATAGAACGTCTTCTTCTAGTGTCGCTTCAATTTGGACGTTTCCCTGTGTCGCGCAGCCCGTTAGTTGGTATAGACGAGAGGTGAGGCTCATGCGCTTACCCAGTTCACTGACAACTCGCCGTCTTCGGTCACGTTAGTGACGACCTCGCCTGTCGCAGCCTCATCATTGAAGAAGAACTTGTATCCTTTCGTCTCAAAAGGCTGTTCTGACTGTAATTCTTGTTGTAGGTAGTTTCGGAACACCTTCAGCTCTGATGCGACAGAGTCGCTGCCATCCCATTGCAGCTTTGATGTGTTGAGGGTGAATGTGCGACACGTCAAAGAGCCAATTTCGCTCAAACCCCACGAGAACTCAACATGGTTCCCGTGGCTATGACGATACAGAAGAAGCGTCCATGCTAATAGTACGATCTCAAGCTCATAGCTATCTTGGTCTTGTTGTTTGCGAAGAACAGGTACGTCATACCGCACACCCTTCGCCCGCGGCTGCGCCGACGACTGGACATCTCCCATGATCAATAGTCTGTTCTGTGTGTATCTGTTTTAATGTTGTATTTGGTGGGCTGGAAGAAGATCCCACTGGAGACGATGGGAATACAGACAGATGCAGTTTGCAACGACGAGAAACTCTACATGAACGCCTCCACTATTTTATTGCAGAATTGCCAGCCCGAACTGCAGGAACACCATTACGTATTGAACAGAGGTTTTGATCCGTCTTGAGCATATCGTATACAAGCTGTGTGGGGGGTAGACGGGGACCTTTGAAGCTTCACTCACTCAGGGTCCCGAGCTTCCCATCATGGGCGACTTCGGAGGGTGTCCGTCTTGGGGAGTCGTCTGCTCATCGGTCGGCCATTGCTGATCTCGGCACGCTAATCCGGACGTGAATCGACGTACGTGAAGAGGATGAAAGGCCCCACGCTCGATGGGCCCCTTGGATACATCCTAGCTTCCCGTGTGAAAAGTTACGGAACTAGCGCGGGCAAAGAAGCAAGAAGAAGGGAGCGGGAGATGATGGTGGCTTCGGTGAGAGGTTGCTCTGCCAAGGCGGTTGTGAATGAGGCTGCTTTCTTAAACAGGGGAAACACACGTTCGCATGAACTCATGCAGAAGAGAGTGCGATGTGGTAGCCAGAGCTCTGGTAAAGGATTCATCCGCGTAGTATCGCATGTAGCAAATGGTTCGATGGAGGTGAACAAGACTGGCCCTGGCTGAAGTGGTCGAGTTGCAGGCCTCTCCACCGCGCCATGTAACAGCGTTGCAACCCAAGGGAAAACAGGGTTTCTCTTCGTCCCGTTACTATACGGAGAGTGGTAATAATCGACATGTCGGCGGGAACGTAGTGGATGAAGTGATGGCCCCCATGAAGCCGAGGCGACATTTTTTTTCGTGTCGTGTGGTGGGGTGATTGATAAGTTCATTATCTGATCAGATTGACAAGGATCAGTGAGTTCTCCACATGAGCTTACCCATGGCGTCACACCACAAGCCACTGAACAATTTGGAGCCGTCGGTAAGTAAGGTACTTCTCAGTGTCTGAAACCGCCGTGGCTAGCTCTAACGTGAATTAAGTATGCCGGGCTCTATACTAAACAAGAAATAATACAATACAGAAGGAAAATGCCTCATAAATGCACTGTCATGCATCATAGCTTGCTATCCACCCATCTCGGAGCCCTCTTCTCCACAAAGGCCTGCACGCCTTCGTGGAAATTGTGTCCATCAGCCATGATCTTGTCCCACGTCTGACGGTGCACCCGGACTGCATTCTCAGCACTCCCATGCTCCCAGCCCGCAAGGATACCCGCGCGAGACACAATAACACTGTCGGGGCTATTCTTGATAATGAGCGCAGCATACTCCAGCGCCTTCTGCACCACTGGCCGCTCCAGCACATCGCTGTCCGCTGGGGCGTCTTCAGTGATGGCGTTGAGGAAGCCAAATTCGCGGGCCTCTGCAGCGCTGATGCTCCGCCCTGTGAGAGCCATGTCAGTGGCGCGCGGGCGACCAATTGTCCTTGCCAGTCTTGGTAGAGAGCCTGCATTAGCAACGACACCAATCTTAGCCTCAGGGAGGGCAAAGGTAGCGCTCTTCGCAGCGACGATGAGGTCGAGATTGGCGATGATCTCGAAACCGCCTCCCATCGCCAGGCCATTTACAGCGGCGATGATGGGTTTCTTTCCGCTCCTACGCGAAAGGCCGCCGAATCCCGTCGTGGGCGGGTCCATGGGTCTCTTCTCGGGAATTCCGTCTCTTTTGCGCTGATTGATCTGGTTCCATTCCTTGAGATCCATGCCAGCGCAGAATGCACGCCCAGCGCCTGTGACGATGGCGCAGCGCAGTGAGGGCTCCTCGTCGTACCAGTCCCAGAGAGCTTCGAGCTCATATTCTGCGTCGCTGGTCATTGCATTGAGGGCCTTGGGTCGGTTGAAGACCACGAGCATAACGTGTTGTGCTGGGAATGACACGAGACCATAGTTTTGGGCTGGTGGTTGGCGATTGAACGTGTGTTGCGCCATGGTGACCGTTTTGCTGAAGGTTGTGGATGGTGTATGCTCCGGTGAGTGTGCGTTTGGGTGCTGCGCTCGGTGATGAAAACAGGTCGGCAGGGTTTATCTGATGAAGCCGAGGATGCTCAATGGCCAGGACCTCTTGATGCTTCTGTTCCGATCAGATAAAAAGATGGTGCAATGTGACCCAAGCCGGCGTTAGAGTTCCAGAAGGGTTCAGTGGAAAAGATCCCTGTCCCTCGATCTCGGCCACGCCCCCTAGGCCCCTCCTCTCCAGCGCATGGCGGCACCTGGTCGTTTTGGCGTCGAGCTACGGAATGAACCGTTTGAGAATCTAGGTAATCAATCACATCTGATAATCCAGGGGCGAAGATGCATCACATGCTGCATTCTAGCGATTTCTTTTTCATGATCGCGCATGATGCTAGGGTAGCACCGAGATCGGATGGATGCTTGAGCAGAATTTTCATGGGAGCTATGACAGTTCCAAGAGCTTGGGGATGATCATTGCCTGCTTTGACGTGAAGGGAGCTGGGCTCAAGAGCTCTAGCAGAACTTGATTCAATACGCCTTCAAAGACTCACAACAGAATACTTGTGATGGCCGAAAACACCATGTAAACCTGAATCTCACTGCCTTGGCAACGGTCAGTGTTTTTCTTCTTCCACTCACACCGAAATGCGGCTTTCTTGGCTAACAAGCATGTCCCGGTGCTATCGGTAGTTGAGCAAGCAAGCCACTGTTTCCCCCGAACCGAGACCGCGCCTTTCTCGCCTCGACAGGAATGACATCGACTTGACCCAAGAGTCAATGGCCCCGTCATTGGGCACGAAGAATGAGCGATATATGCATCGAGGCCCAGCATCAACTTCTGACGCTGCGGCTGAAGACACGATTGAGAACGTGATGCGCTGCGAAAAAGCTGAGGGCAGCCTGGCCAAACAGGCGCTATCACGATCGAACAAAACCCACGAAGCAGAGTGTTTCAATTACTTTTTATTGCATACATTGATTGTGCTTTGCGAGGACATGTTTGTTTCAATATTTTCCATTCACTTATGTAGCAAATGCTTGCGCAGCCGTCCAATTCATCGCTTGGGGACAGCGGGTGACAACCTGTATTTGTGATGCGGTTGGCGGGAGTGCTGAAAGAAGGCCACAGTTTGCGCAATCAAGTGATTCACAAGGTACTTCTTTCTGATCGCTTCCAAAGACTCAAGAGTCAGGTCACTGCTACATTTGTTCGCGTGGGGGATTGAGGAAGGCGTTTGTCGAACATACGCTTTCGTCGCGTTTGTTGCGCTGTTGACGGCCGAGTCAATAACAACTGTAGGTGCTGCGTAACCATGACTTCGTATATATTTCATTCGAGCCAAAATTCTACCAAATAGCCTCGCATTGCAGTGAATAACTCATCTGGGTTCGAATACACCGTTTGGAATCTGCCTCCCAGCTTGTGGCAGCATCTATCGTAGCCTGCCGCCTGCTCGATGGCGCACGCGAGTAAAACATTGGAAGTCCGCGTATCCGATCAAATGGAGATGACATTCATCCCGAGTGATTTGCCGCCCTGCTTCGCTCGGCCGTATAAAAATAGTAATCCTTATTACATTGCCCGCTATGTACTTGAATTCATACCTAATGAGTCGATTTATCGGTTCAATTGCAATGTCTTGTGGTCGCCATCTGCATCGCCGGGCTCCTACCCTAAGCCTCGTCGTGATCCATTAGCTTCAAGCCATCTGTCGCCGGGCACTCGCGATTCGCAGGACGATATCAATCTAATCTAATCTGATTGATGGCAAAAAGCGATTGATTAGGTAGAGCTCGGCAAGCCGTGTTTCGTAGTGGTGAAGCGAAAGTCGGTGGCGTGAATGTCATCCCGGCACCACCAAGACTGAGCTAAGCTCTCATGCACCCTCCATTATTTCGGCTGTCGTGACGTCGGAGGCGATTCGAAACTGCTCAAAGGAATCGATGCTCCTCGAGGGATGAGAAGAACGTAATGAAACTTCAAGTTGGACAATACTCTCACATATCAATCTGTAGGGTAGAGCTTGTAGGCACCTCGATTCTTCACGAACTTCACCAACACCAGACGAAATATCTGGGCGGGACAGCGAGCAAAAAACTCAGAGCCCCACAAGAGCTTCCTTTCTAAATCTCCGCGCCTCGAATTAGCGCACATTCCATCCACTTGGCCCCAATTAGCGTCTGGTTAGTGGCATGATCCCACTGCAAAGCTCGCAGGGACTGCGGATAATCGGCACAGACCGGATACAACGCGACGTCCTCGACCTGGGCGACCAAGTTTCCAAGCTTTACAAGACAGACTCCCCCTACCCTGCCCTGCTTCTCTCCCTCGGCTTGTCCACTTCACGGTACGCATCGGGATATTCGCCGTCTCGAGCAAAAGATGGAATACATCTTATCTAATCTGATTGGGCCAAGGCCCTTCAACACCGAGATCGGGGTATAAATAAAATCTGGAGAGAAAAACAGAACCAAGATCAGTCAGTCAGTCAGTAGTCACAAGCCATCAACCAACAATCATGTCTTCAGAACCATTCCAGCAAAAGTCGCCAATCAAGATCAGGCTCCCTCTGCCTTATCTGTCCACCTACTACCTCGAGCGTACTGCTGAGGGTAAGCAGTCGTATCGTCTGCGCAAGGACGACTCCATCACAGAGGGCAAGCCGTTCCCCAAGGTTCTCCATGCAGATGATCTAGTATTCTCCAAGATTCCCGCCGTGGAATCTGATAAGATCCCTGATTCTGATAACCGCGAGTATGCTCGTGCCAGAAGAAGTCCTGTCTGGTCGTTGAGCTGGGAGAAGCAGACTCCTACTCTCGCGCAGACTTGGATGTTCCTCTACACTTTCTTCACATATCACTTCAATGTAGAGCAATTCCGTCTTCGCCTTGAGGGCGCTGGCGCTGAGGATCTGGCCAAGGAGCTGGTCCTCTCCATGGCCGCCATCAACATGCCCCCTCCTCCCAAGGGCGTTGAGCCCGCGCCCAGCACTGGAGTTGAGGTTCTTGTTCTTCGCAGCGCGTTCTGGCAGGGATGCGCCTCTCCATTGGGCCAACAGCCCATCTGGCTTCCTACCTGGAACTCGGCCAACGTGGTGCCTCATCTGGAGTACGTGATGACGCCCACCTCTGAGTCCACTCTCCTGCGTCACCCGCGCCGAACACCCAAGCCTGCTGCCGGTAGTCACATCTACAGCCGGTACATCCCATCTCTTGACGAGCACTTCAACCTCGTCGCTCTCGACTACGAGAACCCTGAGCACTTGGGTCTTTTCAACACATGGCAGAACGACCCCCGTGTCGCTGCTGGATGGATGGAGACAGGCACTCTTGATGAGCATCGCACATATCTCAAGAACATCCACGATGACCCTCATCAGTTTGCTGTTTTGGGTTACTTCAACGACACACCTTTCGCTTACTTTGAGCTATACTGGGCCAAGGAGGACAAGATGGGTCAACACTACGCCTGCCTTGACTTCGATCGCGGCCGACACTCGCTCGTCGGCAACGACAAGTTCCGTGGGCAGTATCGCGTCATGGCATGGTGGCCCAGTGTGATGCACTACGAGTTCCTCGATGACCACCGCACTGAGAACGTCGTTGGTGAGCCTCGTCTCTCCAGCGAGAACGTTCTCAAGTATGAGATGATCTTCGGTCTTCACCAAGACAAGTGGATGGATCTGCCTCACAAGCGATCCAACCTCGTCAAGATCTCTCGTGAGCGCTTCTTCCAGATTTGCCCCTTCAATCAGGGCAAGCCTCGTGTCGCTGGCACGACCTTTGGCTTTGAGCCCAAGCTGTAAATGGATGGGGTAATGTCTTTAAAAGTTGTTGCATTGGAAATTTGATGGCCATTGGATAGTAAAATAATGCTAGCGACTTGTTTATCATCGGTCAATTTTTATTATCGCTGTTGTTCGTTCTTACAACCTCTTGGCTGTGACATTTGCGCATGAGTGAAGCTGTTCACGATTGACAATTCGCGCCCCAACGGGAATAACTCTGCCAAAATGATGGCCAAGCGGTGATCCGATCTTACCGATCAGGGATCCTTTGACACGTTGCCAAGCCGCAACGGCATTGCCGATCCTGTTGATCAGCTTCAATTATCTACATGCAGAGGTTGCGATTGAAGATCAACGTTCTGCAGCGAGGTATCTTGTAATTTGCCGTTTCCATCAACCGTGAACTCTGGATATAGCAATTCCATTCCACGGCAATAAAGTCGACGGGCATATAGCGAAGAACGAGGTTCGGAACTTTGGTCGGCTGGTTATTCACTTCCGGAAATGTCATGAATTACCCTCTCGTGACACGGAGCTAACGTGGGGGACCCTTTTCTTTCATTACGGCCCCCGTCTTTTTTACGCAAATGAGCTCCGAAAACTGGACGAATTTGCGCCGGTTGCAGCCGTCATTTAAGCTTGTTTAAGCGGCAGATAAACTGCGTCGAGGCTTGCAGCAACGAGATCGCGTGCAAACTTTCTTTTCTCACCAGACCAGACATAAACAGTTGGCCGAGCAAAAAAAGGCCATTCCTAGCTTCAGGGGTCTGGTCTCACGACCTTCAGTGGAGTGACTCTTCTCCCACAACCCGCGGCTCAAGCGGTTGGGGCACCCGACCCCTGGAGGACTTGACCCCTTGTGGCGTTTGGTCCGCTGGTTGTGAGGCCAGAATCAAGCCTCGTTATGCAGTCTTGACCATAAATGGGCATGGTCTGTAGGGCTACTGATGATGAGCAATGGAGCTCTATTTGCCAAGATGAAGTTATTGATGGTTGCCAAGAGAGAAATATGGGCTTTCTACGGCGAGCTTCCGATGGGTTTTAGTTTGCCAAGCGTGGAACGTCGCGAGCTGATGCAGGGTTTTTGACGACGTCTTGAAGTGTTCCGACGTGTTGGTTGAACATGACAAAAGACGCCTGATGAGAATCCTTGTATCGTGGTGCCAAGATCACGCAGTTGGTTGGCTCTAGGTAATACAATCCCACGCCAGAGGCAAAAGCTGAAGAGAGTAGTGAGATGCGAAATGGGGAGGCTCCGCTGCAAAAGCGGAGGTTACAGTGAGGCCTCAGTGACTCTCGGCGAACCCTGCCTTACACGACAAAGCGATGCTGCAAAATGCATGAATATTGAACCAAGATCCCACAATACGATGAAATCCAACACGGATCAAACCCAACAGAAGCAATTCCACCGATGAAGCACAAACTTTTGATGCGATCTAATCGATCAATCAGATTAGATAATGGAAATCTCTGCTCTTCCTGACGCCGTCCGAATTGAACCCCCACTTACACCTAAACCCGGTAACTCGTGCGTTCCAGGCCTGTGCTAACGACAAAGTGGCTGCAGCCGCTGGATCCCTCGCGTTCCGAGAATCTCCAGTCTGTCACTTTCTCTCTGCTTGTCGGTTCCCTATTCCCAATCGTCCTAGACGAGCGACGAGCCCGATCTCGGTGGATTTGGCCACCTGAGAGACCTGATCTTATCTGATGGAAAGTGGATTGCGTCTAATATCCTTCACAGTCTAGCCAGAAGCCACCCTTGCTCCTAGACAACTACTACTGCTTTTAAAATTTTCCCTGTCAATTTAAACTTATAATAGTATGCTCTTCCCTCCCATGATCCGCTGAGCCTCTCTTTCTTCCTTGTCTTCCCAAAGCTTAAGCTTAAATTTTATCCTCCTAAAGACAAGATCACCATGGGAGCTCTCGACAAGTTCCTTGGGCGCAAGGGCACTGACGGTGATGCCGCCGAGGCACCCGTCACTGTCACTGCTGCCATGAACGAAAAGGATCAGGAGGCTGGCAAATACCCTGATGAGACCGGTAGCGCCAGCGATGCCGTTACTGAGAACGCGCAGCATGGTGTCAAGGCCGTTGAGGCTACGACTCTGGCCTGGAGCAAGAAGGCTCTTGCTGGTGTCTTCATTTTGTATGTTTTTGTCTTGTCGCAATTGGAGTCGCGAACTAACGATGTTGCAGCATGTGGTTGATCTACCTTACCAATGGTTTCCAGAGCCAGATCAATTACACTCTTGTTCCCTACGCCAGCAGTGAATGGGAGTCTCACTCTCTCATTCCCGTGATTGGCATTGTCGCCAACTGCATGACTGCTGCTGTCTACATTCCCCTGTCCAAGATCCTCGATATCTGGGGTCGTGCTGAAGGTTTCCTCCTCATGGTCACTTTTGCTACCATGGGTATGGTCATGATGGCTGCCAGTCGCAACCTCGCCACCTACTGTGCCGCCAGTGTAAGCCATCTCCGATCCCTTACAGCAACAGACATTTACTAATTACCCTTGAAGGTATTCTGGCAGGTTGGCTGGTCTGGCCTCACCTACAGCATTGACGTTATCACGGCCGATTCCACACAACTCAAGAACCGAGGTCTTGCTTACGCCTTCACCTCTTCTCCGTACATGATCACTGCCTTCGCTGGTCCCAAGTCCGCCGAGGCCTTCCTCCGAAACGGTGATCAGTGGCGATGGGGCTTTGGAACATTCTCCATTGTCCTCCCCGTCGTCGCCGTCCCCATGTACATCCTCCTGAAGTACAACCTTCAGAAGGCCAAGAAGCAGGGTATTCTTGTCAATGAGTCTAGCGGCCGATCTTTCTTGGAGAACATCAAGTGGGGACTCATTGAGTTCGATGCTGCCGGTGCTTTCTTGTTCGCTGCTGGCCTTGTCATCTTCCTTCTTCCCTTCTCCATTGCTAGCAGCGCCCCTAAGGGTTGGGACACTCCCTACATCATTGCGATGATCATTCTCGGAGTTGTTCTTCTGGCCATCTTCGGTGCTTACGAGCGCTATGTTGCCCCTAAACCATTCCTTCGCTTCGAGCTCCTGACCAGCCGCACCGTTATCGGTGTCTGTCTTCTGGACTTCGTCTACATGATCGCCTACTACTGCTGGAACAGCTACTTCACCTCGTTCCTCCAGGTGGTCAACAACCTACAACCCTCTACTGCTGGCTATGTCAACAACACTTTTGAGATCGTCTCTGGTGTCCTCCTCTTCATTGTCGGATATGCCATGCACAAGACCGGACGCTTCAAGTGGATTCTGTGTGTCGGTATTCCTCTGTACATGTTCTCCCAAGGTCTTATGATCTACTTCCGTCGCCCCGGTCAATCCATTGGCTACCTTATTATGTGTGAGGTCTTCATCTCAATCGCTGGCGCTACCTTTATTCTTTGCATGCAAGTCGGTGTCCTCGCAGCCGTCGAGCATCAATATGTCGCTACCGCTCTGGCTACCCTCAGCGTCACTGGTAACATCGGATCCGCTGTCGGTAGCACCATCTCTGCCACTATCTGGACCAACACCTTCTACAAGAAGCTTGCCGATTATCTTCCTGAGTCTGCTCAGGCTGATATTGACACCATTTACGAGTCCCTCGACTCTCAGCTCCTTTATGAGATGGGCAGCCCCGAGCGTCTTGCGATTCAGAAGGCTTACGGTTATGGTCAGGCTCGCATGCTTGCTGCCGGAACTGGCATTATGGCTGTCGCTCTTATCTCGCTGTTCTTGATCAAGAACTACGATCTCAGGAAGATCAAGCAGACTAAGGGTACTGTCTTCTAAGAGACTAGAGTGTCTTGGATGATATGGTCAGATTGATCTCAAACAAAATTATGGTGGAAGAGTAATGTTATATGAAGATATATACCTAGTAACTAACAGACAATTGTAATAAATGATGATGGTATTGTGGCCTGAACAGAATGGCAGTATTTGCCTTGCTATTTCTCCTTGAAGCTCCAGTAACACGTGGAAATTGCTTGCGATCCTGTATTGATCGGTGAACTGTCGCTGAGCAGCCGACGGAATGGAATCCAGTCCATGCCATGAAGAGGGCAACAGGCCCTGTTGTTGACGAACTACGCGTCAATCAAATGACCTGTAATTTGCAGCACCGGAGAATTTGTAGTAGTTTTTAAATCACGGCCTTCCGATGTCTTGTGACGGTGATCTCTAACAGACGGGTCCTGATTGAAGTGTTCATCCAGTAAACCAACACTGTACACACACCCGATCAACAGCATTAGTTGTGAAGAGTTTGCATGATTTGCGCACTTGCACACGCCAAATTCAATTCAAGTCTATCAATTCTATCTTTAATTATATTTAAATCTTGCCGAGAATGAACTGCATGAGTCCCTGCTGAAGACCCGTCACCGCAACACTTCCGTGATCCTCACCCTCAAACTCACGCGTCCAAATCTTCTTGACACTCGGGCAATCCCTGAGTCGCGACACCAAAGCCGTTGCGCTTGGTTTCATCTTATCGTCCTCCGCACAGTTCTGTCTCTTGTACCACTTTTCGTCGTCATCGTCAGGATCCCTCACTAACTCTGACTTGCCGGTGCCCCATGTAAGAGCCAGCGAAAATGGAGGGTCGACGGGCTTGTCGCGTGCAAGAAAAGCAGCCTCACGCTCGCGAATTAAAAAGTCCTTGTTCCACCAAATGACAGGGCTGGCAGCAATATAAGTGTTGAAGAGTTCTGGTTGAGTGAACATTGTGTTGAGGGTGAAGATGCCACCGTATGAATGGCCAAAGAGAGCCTTGCGACCCGTGTGAAGATTGGCCTTGGGGAAGAGCTTGTCTTCAACGTAAGGCATCACATCGGCTTTTATCCAGTCGAGAAATTCATTGGCTTCACCAAATGAGATGTCTGTGCGAGGCTTGCCGTATCTGTCGAGCGGCATGTCGTACTCGTCGGCTGGTGGTGTAAGATCTGGGCCCCGACGGAAGTCGTAGACATATTTACTGGGCGGGTATCCAATGCCCACCACGACAGTTCTTGTGCTGTTCAAGTATTCCAATCGACGGGAAACATCAACAGCTGTGAAGAAATAGGCATTGCCATCAACAAGGTAGCTGCGTGGTGATTAGATACGGTCTTTTTGGGGTAAGGTGAAGCACTACTCACACCAGATTGACCACTTCATTCTCAGCGGCAACGCGATCTTCACCCCAGCACAAAGGCCACGCTACTTGCACGAGATAATCTCCCCTCTTGGTCTTGGCAAGCCACTCAAGGGTATTAGGGACACGAGCGTGTCCATGGCTATGATCGGTAGTCATTGTTTTGTTGTGAATGTGAATAAGACTTCTTGGTGTAGATAGGGACAATAGTGGGCGGGCGCGAGTGAGACAACGCAGCATGACATGCAGCGACAGCAGACTAAGGTGAGACGAGTCAGTGACTGGACTGGACTCAAGATCTGATAAACAGAGAAAAAGATCTGATAAAAAACGCGCATTTACTTATGGGTCCTTTATGGCGTCAGTGCGACAGCGGTATCGGATCAAGGCATCGAGCGGTTATGCTCGGCAGAACCCACTAGCAATTTGCCATTTGACGCGAAGCAATGCAACGGTGTCGGCATCTGGAAGACAGTTCTTGTACCGATGGTATCGCCATAGCGTGATGCGCAGGTACAGTGATGGCCCCGACGTTGTCGAACATCTACCGAGCTGACAAGTGACTAGCTCACTGGCGGAAGCATGCTGCTTCTCAGTGACCGGTGAGCTCCTATAGATACTGAATGATGCCAAAGATGGCAGTCTATTCAGCTGCCGATGAAGATGCCAAGTTGAGCGCTCGGTAGGATAGCATAACTATGGTGAGCAATGCCTTTCAGGCCACGCCCAGCGATGCCCTCGTGTACCGCTTCAGTCTCACGCCCTAAGCACCTTTGCGACAACTGGCCAGTCGCACCTAAGGATACGACAAAAATCGGCCCATCCGTCCTTGGTATAGCAGAATAAGGGGGCCAAGGCACAGGCATGAGTCGCCAGCTTGTTCCTGGCCGAGTGAGAAGAACATTACTTTGAGATGCGGTGCGATGCATGCTTAGTTCCACAACTCGTAGTCGAATAAGCCCATAAATAGATTGCGGGTCAATTAAACTATTTTATGGAGGATTAATGCCTATAACCGTACAATATCTTGTGTGTGGTAGGTCTGCTTTCGAAGTTCTCTCGTTGCATTGAGCTGTTCCTTTGCTGGGGCTAGGAACCGAACTCACAAGCCAAAAGCACGAGCAAACTGCCATTGATTCAATCGACCGGAGCTAATTATATATGAATACCGGGGAATATTGGAACTTCTTGGCCGGCAGGGCTTACTGCAGCCCTATGAAACGGACCCGTAGGATCATCAGGACTGGTGCTACCCGCCACCGATGCCCCTTGGCACCTTCGATGGAACCGCACGTATGTACTCACATGCAAGAATGGGGGTCTTGAAATGGGTAGTGATCTTCATGGAGGTGTGATGGTCCCAGAGATGTGTACAGACGGTAGCAGTGTGATGCATCGAAGCTGCTCGATTACCTGACTAGGCTGTGTCGCCCGGGCCGTTTCAATGCCATCCTCATGGGCAGTATTCGGAATGGATATCCCATGGACTTTATTGAATGGTATTAGAGACGATATGTTCCGCACCCTGCTTGACAATGCCTTATAATGCATGCCGATGAATCGTAGCTGCACCTGCAAGTCCAGGTTGACCACGTCGGAACCCAGGAAGATCAGCCAGCCTTTCTGTAGTCCCATGGGCAGAGTTTCTCATGCTGACCCCGATGTGGTATCAATGTACACAGACTGCACCCATCAGCTGCAGGGGAGGAGAGTCGCATCGGTGCATCGGTGCAAAGCCGATTGATCATTGGAGTGCTATTAGTCTAACGAGCATAGGGCATTCGTTCCTTTTCGAAAATTAAACTCGTGGGCTCTTAAGCTACCGTGTACTTTAGAAGGTAATACAACGATCGAATACATGAAGTCGTGTAAAGCGAAGGGAAAATGGCGTACTGATACAACAGGATGAAGCTCAATCTGCCAGACCTGAGGCAAATTCGATGCAACGACATGACCAGGCCAATACCTAGAAACTGATTCAATTCGATACGACTAACTTGAGACGATGTAACTCACATTTCAACTCAATAAGTGAATTCGTTGTGTCGCGCTTTCGAGTGCGGCGACTCAGCTCCTGGTGGTTTGCGTAGCGATAATGCTTTGACCTTCTTGGTGATTGCCAGGATGTACAGTGTTTGCCTATGGGCTTGCAAACAACTACAACAGGGTGCCTAGGCTCTCAAATCAATGAAAGGTGTATGGAAAGAGTGATTCGTTACGCATGCGACACACAATTGTTGAACAAGTCCAAGTTGATCGTGAAGCAACAGATTGACTAGGGCTCATCTTGACAATTGCGGCATCCGTCCCCAACTAAAAACCCTTGGTGAGATGGCCGAGTTGGTTATGGCGCCAGGTTAAGGTTAACCTTAACACCAATTTCCTGGTGGAGCAATCCTCCTGGGTTCGAGTCCCAGTCTCATCAGTTTCTTTTGCTGTTTGCAGTGAATGGCAATCTTTTTGCTCGTCAAATAAGGCGATTGATTCAGGTTGCGATGTTGGCGGCATGAGCAAACTTTGTCGCCTGAGCGCTAACCCGAGCCGAGCCGAGGAGGGGAAGGTAGCCACAGTTACAGGGCTCTTAGTGACTGTAGACCACTGAAGGCCCTGTAAGTTACGTGCGACCGGGGCCATTCATCGTTTTTTGCGACGCGATCAGCATCATTAACATCAGGTATACCGCACAGCGAATAGCTGAAGACAGTTAGTTGTCCGATATTAATAGTCACATGGGCATTTGAACCAAACTTGTTAAGTCAATCATGTTTGTTTAAAGAAACAGACTCATTTCAGAGTCATCAAGATGGTCTATCTGAGAAGCTGTCCTGAGACAATGGTTTAAAGTTTGTACATAGTAATGAGATCTCAATCAATTCCGCCTCCGTAGCATTTCCACTTCTGTTACAGTGCCGTCCTTCTACAGGCGACGGTGGTGGCGGCGCTGTCGCATAGACCTTTTGCACTTGGAAGGCCTCTTGGTAGCGACGGGAGTGCTAATGGGAGTAGTAGGAACGGGGACAGTGCCGTTGCTAGGAACAACAGGGCTGGTAGCACCATTTCCACCACCCAGGATCTTGGAAGCGGCGTGCTCAGCAGCGACCATGATGATGGCCTGGGTGTTGCCAGTGGGAAGATCAGGGTGGATGGAACCGTCAACGACGAACAGGTTATCAGTACCCCAAACCTTGGTGTCAGTATCGACAACGCTGGTGCCATCGTTCTCAGTGCCCATGATGGCAGAGCCGACAAAGTGAGAGCCGCTGACGTACTCGGCCATGAGGCTCTCGGCGGTAGCGTTGCTGGCGATGCTGAGGGTGCTGTTGGGCTTGGAGGCGAAGCTGATGAGCTTGTTCATGAAGCTCTTGACAGCCTCCTTGTCGCCTGCAGTCTTGAGGTAAGGCTCGCCGACAAGCTTGGTAGCACCAGAGCTGGTGACGGTAAGGGAACCGCTGGAGGTAGCACCGTGGGTGAGGTAGACCTTGACCTTGACAGTATCGTCACCAGCGGCGGCGCAGGTACCCTGGACGTATCGCTCAACACCATCGGAACCCTTGACAGTGTCCCAGAAGATGAAGCGCTGGCCAGATTGAGCAAGAAGACCGTCGCCCTGGGCGAAAAGATCAATGTTGGTCTGGCTAGGCTTGGTGAAGTCGGTTTCGGTGAGAGCTGACATGGGCTGCTTGGTCTTCATCTTGACGGTGAAGATAGGGTGGTCCTTGAGGTTCTCTCCGACAGGGAGGTCGAGCCACTGATCCTTAGCGGGCATGGTGAGGCGCTGGCTTCCGCTGGCGACAGCCTCAATCTGCTCAGAAGGGCCGATGCCAGAGTTGACGAGAAGGCGGGGAGTGGCGAGAGAACCGGCGGCAAGGACGACGGCACCGTTGGTCTTGAGGTTGATGATCTGGCGGGTAGAAGGACCGGACTGGACCTCAATACCGGTGACAGCCTTGCCATCGCGGATGACACGGAGGACCTTGGTGTTAAGCTGGAGCTTGAAGTTGTTGTTGGCCTGAGCAAGAGGGAGGTAGTCACGGACGGGACCGGCGCGGAGACCGTCGTTGACCATCAGAGGAGGGTGAGTGAAGACAGACTTCTTCTTGCTGGGCTCCTCGATGGCATCAACCTCGGTGAAACCGTTGGCAGAGAAAAACTTGGAGAGGACGTTCCAGGCGTTCTGGTCAACTCGCTTGCCGTCCTTGGTAGGGCTGGTGGTACCGGGGGTGCGCTCGTAGAGCTTGTTGGCGGAGCTCTCAACGTCCTGCCACTTCCAGCCAGCAGGCCACTTGTCGTCAAAGTCAGCGGGCTGAGGGCGGACAAACATCATGGCGTTGATGACACTTGAGCCACCGAGGATGCAACCAGCCATACTAGCGGTGTCAGTGCAGTAGGCAGAGGTGTCCTTGGCGGTAGTGAGGTAGTAGGCCATAGAAGGAACATCGTACTGGGTGACGGTGTCGTTCCAGTCCATGGTAGAGCGGCCACCAGACTCGTAGAAAGAGGCCTTGCCTTGCTCAAGAAGAAGAACAGACTTCTTGGACTCGACGAGACGCTCAGCGACAATAAGACCGGCAGTACCACCACCAACAACGATGTAGTCGTAGGTAGCATTAGAGACGATGGTAGTGAAGTTGCCAGGGTTAGAGCCAGTGCTGCCACCGGGACTGGTACCAGGGGTAGTGGCATCGGAAGCAAGCTTGGCCCAGGTCTCAAAGTCGGCAGACTGGGCAGCGGCAGTGTCAAGGGAGTAACCACCGAAGCCAGCGCCGTGGTAGTTGAGAGCACCAGCAGCGTCGGTGGGGTCGTCGAGGGCAATGGTGCTCATAGCGAAGCTGAGAACAGCGTTGGTATCAGCAGCCTTGAAGGTGGTACCATCGGTCTTGATGCAGCCCTCGCAAAGGAAAGTGAAGGTGAATGAGTCAGTGCCAATCTTGGTACCCTTGTCGATAGGCTTGATAGAGACAGTGTCGTCGTCGAGAACGGCGGGGTTGGTGTATCCATCAGCCTGGCGAACTGAAGTAATGACCTTGCCATCGTTGGGCCAGGCAACGACAAGGAGCTTCTTGGTCATGGTAGATCCCATACCGACGGATCCGTAACCCTCAGAGATGGGAACGGTCATCTGACCGATGAAGTCGGTGCTAGGGTTCTTGGGCAGAGCAATACCGAAAGAGAACTTGCTGCTCTTGTCGGTATATTGCTGGAAGGTAATTCCCGTATCGGCATCCTTGTACTCTACAGACTCGGCCGAGACGGCCTGGTACATCAGCGCCGCTGATGAAAGGAGTGTTGAGAAACGCATGTTGGCGGTGTTTCAATAGTGAAGACTATATGTATCGAAGGATCGTCGGGAAAAGAATGTACAAATTGTAAGGTAAAAGCTACAAACAAAGAAACGAATGGACAATGTTGGCAGCCAGTGCCTGTAAAGAACGAAGAAAATACGAAAAAGAAAGATAGACCAAACAGGATGGAATGATCAAGGCCATATCCAAGGTGAGATGTCAGCATTATATATACCATAGTAGATCTCCCATCAAGTGCCGGCGCCGGGGACGGAAATTCGCTTCCGAGTGCTCGGGACAGGCTTTGCAAACAAGAGAGACAACATTGGTGGCTTAATTGTTGCACGGGCAATATTCGCTTTCATTGTGGATGTGAGTAAGTATTGCATTCGCCGAGTGTGGAGTTCGGCGAAGCCAGCATCAGGTGAGGTTATGCTGCGATGTTTGAGATATTGGATTCCAATGGGAGACGTCAAGTTGTAATGCTTCTTGTCCTTTCTCTTATTGGCTGCGGATCTGGTTTCAGGTCGCGGGACAGATCCCCTAACAAGGTAAACAGAGCCACGGTGGACCCGAATCTATATATTTGAAACGGCCTTTATCGTCCAAGCTTGTGAGAAACGGTTTCATTTCAGTAGTTTTTAGCCTTAAATTTTGTTTAATTTGGCTACGGTAGACGCGTCAATTGGTGCAGCTGAACATAATCTGCATGGGTCGAGTGTAGATGACTCGTAACGAAACGGGTAGCGAAACAACTCTGCCTCATTTAGACAACAACAGATAACACTATGCAAGGGTTCACAAATCTCCACCTGTCAAACCTTACAATTCTTCCACTGCCCACTTCCCGTTCTCTTAAACTCTTATCCAGACCATTCATTCACTACCTTATGTCTTGAGTTCGCTCTTCGCCAGCAGCAATCCATTCCCTAGCCTTGGCCTCATCTCGCGGCTTGAAACCAACCTTGAAAGGCTTGGGGTCCGTTGTCAGCGAAGTTGGGTTGGCGTTGCACTCGATGCAATCCATGACGGGGAAGTCCTTCTTGTCCTTGGGGGGGAGAATCTCGAAAGCGGTGATGAGGCGGATGAAAGCTGTGTAAAGCTCGCGGTTTGCAAGGTGAGAGCCCGCGCACATTCGTGATCCAGCACCGTAGGCGTAGTGAGGAGTTCCAACCTCCTTGTCGTCGATGTATCGCTCAGGGTTAAACTCATAAGGGTTCGCGAATCGTGATTCATCATAGTCTGCGGCGTAGGCGTTCTAAATCTCCGATCAGCTGCATGTTCCGTCACCATATGCACAGGGCTGTCTCACCATGAAAAACTTGGTTCCTGCAGGGATCACGGCACCCTGGTAGGGAATATCCTTGATGCTTTCCCGAGGCAGGCAGATAGGAATGACGGTCCAGAATCGGAGAATCTCCTTGACAAGGGCTGTGACGTAGGGAACCTTCTCTTCAACGAGGCATCGCTCCCAGGCTTCGCCGTTGGGGTAGACTTTGTAGATCTCCTTGAGGGCCTTGGCTTGAATCTTCTGGCCGTGCTCGGTTGCGAGGTATGCGATGCCCATGATGACGTTACCCGGAACTGTGTCCAGACCAGCAGAAACCATAGTGAGGCAGATAGACTTGATCTCAGCTGTTGATTCGTTAGCGAAATTGTTTTGCAAGGCGTGTCTTACTTACCGTCGTTCAACTTGGCGGTAGGATCCTTTAGAATGTTTCCAGTGATGCAAGGCTTGTCTGTTCCGTTGTCGATTCTGCTCTTGAGGTTGGCCAGAAGATCAGACAGATACTTGTCACGTCGGACTCTGAATTCCTCAGCTGATGAGTTTTGCGCTCCCCAAAGTCGAAGCAGCGGAACATAATCCTGCCAGTTGTTGCTAGTGGATCTGAAGTTGGAAATCTCGCGCTCAACGTAGGTGATTTCATGGAGAAGTTCAGAGTTGACGTCGCCATCAATGCGGAAGCCGTAGTTCAGAGTCAGAGAAGTGTTGAGCGCAAACCGAGCAAAGTAGGGCGATGGGTCAAGGTCCTTGCTTCCGTCCTTGCAATCGTTAAGAAGTTCCTCGATGCTGACGAGAGATTCGAGGTCGAGAATCGGCATGTAAGATTGAACAGCAGGGCGGTTGAGGGCAGTGGCGGCAGCCTTGCGACGGTTCTTGCAGGACTCATCCCATGGTGAAGTGCCGATAGTGAAGCCTTGAGATGAAGAAACGACTGAGTGGAATGTGTGAAACATGGGGCGGGAGATGAGTGCAGACTGGTGGGTGATCCAGAAATGCTTCACGGCCTCGTAAGAGTTGACATAGATGACTCGCTGCGATTGTCAGAATTGAATATGAAAAAACAACATGAAATCTCACCTTGGTTCCTAGGCGTGTCTGAAAGACAGGTCCGTACTTCTTGGCCCATTTCTGCGCAACTCTGGCATGGTCCGTCCCCAACTGAATCAGGTTTCCGAAAAGTGGTACACCAGGAATCTCGGGGATCCCTTTGATCTTTGGCTGGTCCGTCGAATTGGCCAACTTGTACAGCACGTACAGGCCGATGATAATAGCGAGGTAGATAACTTGATCAGACATGGTTGCTCGTGAAGATCAAGTCCAAGCGGGGGAAAGATGACTGTCTGTGCTGTAATGACATGGTAACGTGCAGTCCCGTCTGTAGGCTTTTTATACGCAAGATGAGCAACGTGACATGTTTCCCCTCAGCAGCACTGCTCGGGATCTGCAAAGAAACCCCAAGTCTTGATAACCGAATAAGCGGGGGAGCCGTGTGCCGAATCCCATCATGGCCTTTGTTAAGCAGGCCTCAATTGGGCTGTCTCGAGTCGCACGCGGGAAGTTTGGGTATGGCTTGATACTTATTGTCGGCTATTCATTCAGCGGGCCAAGCCTGAAGAGGGAATTAGAGGAGAAAAGAGCTCGATTCTTCGGAAATACTGCTAAATTGCTTGATATAACTCGGAAATATTTCCGACTCATGGAGAGAATCTCACAAAGATCCACTAGCGCCCTCGAGATGCGTCATGATCTGACTGATTCCAAGAGGAGATGCTAAAATCGGGATCCACATTTTCATTGTCGGAAAATCTTCCGAGATAACAAGAGGTCTTGTCACCTATGGCCGTTGAAGAATTCCCTTCCACGACTGAACAACTCTTCTGACGAATCAAGACTCATGGAGTCGCCATTGAATTGACTTTGGCAACGTGTTATCAGCCTATCAAATGTCTGACACAGCGTCGCAACCAAGATATTCACAACCTTATCTTGAATGCTGCAGGGGTTTAACAGCTGCAAAATGCAACACTATTTTCTAGCAAGTAAAAAATATAAAAATAATCATGTGAAAACTCTCCATGTACAAAGTAAGACGTTATTTTCTCTCTGGTTGGCTAATTGCGATGTTGGCTCGCACAGTCGACATGTTTGACTTGTGTGAAGGTTGTAACCGCGTGGCGGATTATAAGAGCCGAATGCACTCGGAGGTTAGGATATATCAACTGGCTAGGCCCATTTTATCAAAACAACAACGGTGTTCTTGACCAATGGCGAGGCGAAAGAGGGAAGAGTGAAACGTCCTCTTCTCAAGAACACACAATTGTTCGTACCATGTATCTCGGATATCAGTTGAGTAGCTCTTCATCTCACTGATTTGGAGCGGGCTTTGATCCATGCCCCGGATTGTAAATCTCAGCGAGACCGACGTAGGTCGGGAACTGAAATGAACAAGTATCTATAAAAGTGAGTTGGCTATGGATCAAGGTGAGTTGCAACAACAATCACTCGCCCGTTTATTACAACCTCCATCTTGCAAACCGCCAACATGTCTGCCGCCTTCGACCTCGCAAAGCCCAACAGGACCATTCACATCGGTGTCATTCTGATGAACAGGTGAGTGAGCAGAGTCAACTCCCTCGACGAACACTTGCTTACATATGTCCAGCGAGACCGAGATTCTCGACGTTGCTCCCATTGATTTCTTGTACGGACTCTCCAAGAAAGCATGGAAGAGCAGCTTTGAAGGCGTTGCGCCTGCCAAGCTCGAATCGGAGACAATGGACATGGAATTTCACTGGGTTCATGAGAAGGGAACTGGTGCTCCCTGTATCTTGACCAGCGGTATCAAGCTTGTGGCTACGGTATGTTCGCTTGGCAATTGAACTTCTTGTCGCTTTACTGATGTGTCAAGGACTCTTTTGATACTTGCCCTCCGCTAGATATCGTTCTCATGGGCGCAAACGCTGCTCGCTACACCCCCAATGAAGCTGAGCTTGCCTTTGTTCGCAAAGCCTATGATGAATGCTCTGCTTTCCTCTCCATTTGTGGCGGTGTCCTCATTCCCCTACAGGCCGGTATTTTGAACGGCAAAACGGCAACTGGTCCCATCATTGTGCTCGAGACTGTCCGAAAGCAAGCCCCAGAGGTCAACTGGGTTACCAAGCGCTGGGTCAGAGACGGGAAACTGTGGACAAGCGGTGCGCTTCTTAATGGTACAGATATGATGACAAACTTCATGAAGTACTACTGGGGCGGTGAAGGTGGTTTTGTTGACTTTTTGAGCAAGCTTGGTGCTTGGCCTGATCGCGATGTTGACTATAAGGATGCTGATTTCACAGGGCTTCTGTGATGCGCGTATGCGTACACATTTCGCAAGTTCGAGGTGAAGGACGGGGGTCAGCGAACCGCGGAATATTTTTAAGTTGGAATCGTCTTGAAATACAGTCTCTACCGCATTGCTTGAATTAAATTAGTGTTTCAACCGGCTGAAGAATATTTAGTCGCAGACTCAAATATTGCGCAATCTTCAGGCAATTCTCACATCATCAGGTGCTGCGCCAGCTCAGTCAAATACCATGCATGCTCTAGGGTATCGAGCGTGCGTATCGCGAGTACACGCCCACTAGCCCAGGTCAGGGTTTTTTTTGCACCCTGATAGTTAGTGGCGAAGTGTTTGCAGATTAGCGCTGGACCCTTTTTGCCCCTCCAAAGCCCCTCCAAGCCCCTCCATCACTAGCCACATCGGTGAGGGCTCCAGGACCCTTTTTCAAAGTGGCAGGTTCTGATTGGCTGTTGGCTGCACAGCTCCGTCGATCTTGGTAGCTCAAGGGAGAGAGGTCCCCACTGCAATCTCTGTTGCCTCGATCCGAGAGTTAAGATCTGTTAGCAATCTAACAGTAGAGGTAAAAGCGTCGCGGTTTGAGCAGGCCACGGAAGATTTGAGCAAGGCACAAAGATGCACTTCTACGTAGAAAAATTAAAGCAATCGCGATGCCCAAAAGAAAACAATTGATCAGGGAAGCTAGATAATAAACTAAGCCTGATCGATGATAGGGAGGCTGAGACACTACGTCATGATAATAGGCAACTGTTGTTTTTGGAGTGGGAGCTCAGGCGGCGCCTGCTGCATTAGTCTACCCCAGTCACGTGGGCGGCTGGAAAAGAAAGAGGGGAACCTGTGGCTTGAGGGCTATATAACGCACCGCGCCGTCTGACAATTGCATATTTCTTCAAATCGTCACTATTTTCGCGTCGAAATCACTAGTCCCTCACCATGTCCAAACTCTTTGTCGGGTAAGTCGCGAGTATTGATTACGATGGATTTCAGCTAATTTGACGTCTCCAGCGGCCTCGCCTGGGCCACAACCAGCGACACTCTCCGCGCCAAGTTCAGCGAATTTGGTGAGGTTACTGACGCCGTAAGCACTCCTCCGCTCCCCGCGCGCGCGCCCCTCGAATTTCTCGATGCTGATACGATATTTTTAGATTGTCATGACCGACCGTGAGACTGGCCGATCAAGGGGCTTCGGATTCGTCACCTTCAGCAACCAGGACGACGCTACCGCTGCCATCAACGCTCTGAATGAGCAGGAGTGAGTTCACACGCAGCAACACCGCATACAATACGGAAATGATTCTAACGCAACGATTTCAGGTTCGAGGGTCGCCAGATCCGCGTCAGCGAGGCCAACCAGGGTGGTGGTCGCGGTGGTGGCCGTGGAGGCTACGGCGGCGGCGGCGGCGGCTACGGTGGTGGTGGTGGCTACGGCCGTGGAAGCGGCGGTGGTGGATGGAGAGACTAAGTCTCGGTATTTTCTTGATTGAGGACGGCTGAGTTTTATGATTCCCTCTCGGTTGGCACGATGGACACGGGAGAACGCACAAGTCTGACGACTGCTGCAAAGCGCTGCAGCGTATATGGGTTTCGCGAAGAAAACAATTCATAGCAATACACTCGGATCACACCATTAAATAATCTCCCATCTTTGCTTGCATATTTGTAGTCTTTGACATTGGCGTAGTGGCGAATCGCGCTGCGTAGTTCGCGTCGGAGCCACAGAGGTGAGTTGCCTTATTGGATCCATAAGAGACATAGTGCCAGAGCTACAAGATACTATAATGCATATAGACTTCAAACTTTACTTAAACCGTACTTATGCTTGAATACTGCCCGTCTCCGAGTCGGAGTTTAAGGCCCCGTAGAGCCGGGAGAAGATTAAGACTTGGAGAGAAATGCCACATTGATATTCATACTCCAAGCCACCCAAGACCTTGATCTATACTTGTTGCTTTCCGTTCGGGTTCCGTTCAAGCTTACGAATGATCTTGGCAGGGTTTCCAGCAACCACATGGTAAGGCGGTACGTCCTGGGGAAATGTCAGATACCGTAACACGAGGAACGAAGTGCAAGTGCAACAAACCTTTGTGACAACGCTTCCCGCACCAACCGTGGAACCAGCACCGATTGTGATACCCGGAAGAATGGTCACGTTGCCCGCGATCCAGCAATCTTCACCAACAGTGATTGTACCGCCAAGTTCTGGTCCATTTGTGCCGTTACGCAGCTCAGGATCCAGAGGATGCGTACCGGAGAAGAATGAAACGTTTGGTCCGATCAACGTCCTTGAGCCGATGGTTACTTGGCATGTATCGAGTATTGTGCAGTTGAAGTTGATAAAAACATTGCTTCCTACTTTGATATTCGTGCCGTAGTCGATCCTGATGGGCGCTTCGATCCAGGGATATTCGTGCAGCACGTTGTCCTCCTCATCTTCTGTGGCTGCTGGCGGAGGTAAAGGGCGGTCGTCGTTCGTTATCCTGAGCTTATGTGAGTCACGGTAGGCGAGTTTTTCGTAAGAATCGGACTCACTGTCTCCAGAATTCAGCCATCTCGCGGCGTGTTGGGTCCTCGGCTGCGTTGAGTCGGGTGACAGCTTGCCTGCACCGCCTACGGGCAGCTACCAAATCGGGTGTAAAAGCGTAGTACAGATCGCCACGGCGCATGCGGTGGAGGTTGTCCTCCTCGTCGATGTTAAAGACGGTCATTGTAGGACGGAGTGTTTTCCAAGATTTAAGATTATCTCGTGACAAGAGGGTGATGTATCATGTACCGAATGATAGCCAGGAATAATAGGTCGATAGTCTCTGCTTCTATATGTTGTTCTTAGGGTTGGCGTGTATAAACTTTGGATCTACCTCTCGATCGAAGGTTGACGAGAGTTAGTCGGTGATGAGTGCCGTCGGAATTTCAATGATCCATGCCTAAAATAGGCCAGGTTGGTCGTTGTGCCTTTTGACCCTCTTCTTTCTGGATGGGACACGCTAAGACATTGTCGTGATAGTGGGTGGCTTTTTTGGCACAAACTCAAACTACATTAACGTTTTTGCCAAACATTCAATCATCATCTGGTATGGTGCAAGACCTTGAAAGTTATCCGGCTACGCTAGTTTTGCATTGTTTCGGATGTGCTTTGATGCCTTGGCTTCCGTTCGCATTTTTCATGACCAAGAGCAGCTGAACTTCTCGCCTGAGAGGGCTTAGGGTTCGATTCCCTGCAACAGACTTTACTTTCGTCTCGTTGCATGTTAAAAACATTTTCATAAACAAAAAGAGACATCTTCAATTTCATTATTATTATCATACAAACATCAATGCCAAACGCGCTCAAGTCATGCGCCACGGGTGGGTTCCGACAGTCCTGTCGAAAGAGAAATATCATCTTAGTTCGCCCCAACAATCAACTCACCAAATTCCTGTTCCTCCCTCAACTGCAAGGCCTCTTGGTACACCCTCAATTCCTCTTTCTCCTCGCTACTCAACAGACTTGTCCAAGTGAAAACTTGGTCTTGACACCAGACGTGAAACCTCCTTGGTCTCTTGTTCTGGGGGTCATCAAGCATTTCCATCTTCACTAATCGTTCATCATCCCAGATACCAAAGCCCAAACTCCTGAATGGCCGAAATAGCAAACCTTCACTCAATCTGGGAGTGCCTCTTGGGCATAACAGCGGTCCAGCCCATCTCAAACCCTTACATCCAACTAGAACTTTGTGGCAGTGATAAGTGAAGGCATCGTCTGGGTCAACACAAGGGAACGGGGGTGGCTTCAGGATAACCGCGGGCCATGCGAAGCTTGCACTTTTCTTTGGATTGGGGAGTTGCAAATGGTTTCCCTCCACTGGTTTGAAGCCTGTGTTGAAGAAAACACTCAGACCCTTGTTCACAACGTCAGTATCACCAACACAAGAACTTTCATCTGAGCGACCTTCCAAATGTCGGACGTATAGCAAAGCAGCCCATAATGGCTCTCGGGCGATCCATAAACTGGACTTCCTGAGTCCCGACAGGCACGTCTCACCGGATCCCATGTCACGGATTGCCTCGATATCAGAGGCTGACCAGTTCAGTCGCTTCTCCGAAGCCGCATTACTGAGCTCATAGCACATCTGGAGACACCAAAAGCCAAGGGTGATTCTCTGCATTTCATACCAGGACGCCTCACCACCCGTGTCGAGCTTGTATGGCTGACCCCATAGTTGGCCATCAGGTCGTCGATTCCAAGGAAGCGTGCCAAGATGGTAGCACTCGTCAGTCAGATGCTGCGGCTCGGTCGCTTTAATTCTTCCATGAAAGAAATCAAAGGCCTCTCCTGCAAGCAACTTGATCTTCCGGAAGAGGAACAGCATTTCTCTCGGCGTAATGAAACTGTCGCCTCGCATCACATGGGCAAGACGAATGCGTGGGATACAAGATGGCGGACTCGATTGAATATCTGGGACGCGGTCTCCTTGTGCATTCTGAAACGAGGTCGGCATGATGAACTTTGTGATGAAAGTGGTGAGGTTCCGCGCTGGCGGGTTTGTCGCGGAAGAATGCCTGATGAGGGCCACCAGGCGCACGACGTGCGGGATCCATGGTGTTGTCGCCAGATTATGAGCTGATGCGTCGAGGACATTATCAAGAACCTCGGCTCCCAACGTCCCGCTGAGGAAGTGAAAGATATGCGGTGACGCCTTGGCAACGCTGTATAAGCTTCTCACGTCGGGTAAATTGCTGAGTACCGGCGCGATAAGCTCCGGCGGGAGAGTCGCAAAGACATCCATGTTGACTGGATGCTGATAGAATGGAGGCTTGAACGAAAATGAGTTCACGATGTTTAATTCATCAGATTACCCCTCAGATAAATATCGTCAGCATCATCGAGCCTCTCACGTGGCTGGCTGAATTGACTTAAAAGAGCTTATCCGTTGATGCCGGCGTTGACGTGGCTAACCGTGGTCACACGCTAAGACCCCAAATTGAGCAGACGATATCAGGAGCGAATAAGACAGCATCGCCATTGAGGGGTCGTATTGATATGACGTTTTGTTGAAACACCGCCTCTTGGAATATGCAGTGAAACTTGTTTACCATCAAAATTCGGAACTGACTACGCGTCGCCAAAGTCCTATAAGCAAGATTTAAAGCGAGTACATGCCTTTATAGCCGCCAAGAGGACATTTGATCTGCATAGTGCATCTGTGCAAAGTCAGCACGCTGATGCTCCAGCGAATAGGAAGATAGCAAAGCGACTACAAGCAGGAGGGCAGTGTTTAATTTCAGTCACAATTGCAATCTTTCGAGCAGAAACATCTTTATGACATTGCTGAGCCTCTATGCACTGAGTGATAAATCAATATCTACAAGGTAAAAAACACGCGTCGTACACTCTCGTTTCCTGGGCTTTCTGCATACCAAAATGCCTTAACCACGCTTGATCAAGTCGGCAGCCTATTTACGTTAGAGATATTCTGGAAATAATTTGATGGTCAACTTACCTTCTCAGCGACAGCATAAACAGTCGTCATTGTATGCGTGGCGGGAAGCAAAGGAATGACACTGGCATCGACGATACGAAGACCCTTAATGCCGTAGACTCTGAGCTTCTCGTCAACTACACCACCATCACTGCGGCTACCAAGCTTGCAAGAGCCTGCGGGATGGAACAGAGTCGATGCGCTGTTGCGGATGAACTGTTCAATATCACTGTCACTTGTGACGTTGGCTCCTGGCACAATCTCGAAGGGATTCAGGGACTTGATTGAGGGTGCGCCAGACAGCTTTCGAACAAACTTGACACCCTCAGTGAGAATGGCAATATCGAGAGGGTTCTTGAGGAACTCGGGGTTGGCATCGGGAGAGTCGAAGATGCTGGAAGACTTGGCCTTGACGGAGCCTCGGGAGTAAGGGTGCTGGAGACCAAGGACTGAGGTTCCATCGGCCCAGATAACCTCCAGGATGGCTGACTTGGTATCGAGAAGCTTGTCGTTGAGAACCTTTTGCTGCTTCTTGTAGCCCTTGACGACCTCGGCGGGTGTACCTGACGGGAGGAACTTGGAGCCGTCCTGGCTAGCGGCCTGCTTGTGAATGTCCGAAGCGGAGCTTGTCGCGTTGGAGAGAGGGAGGAAGAGAAGGAAGTCACCGGTGGGTGAAGAATAAGGTCCCTTCTTTTGCTGGTCGTATTCAGTACGTGCCTCAGCAGCGAAAGTGGCGTTGCCAGTGAGGTTGCCGGTTTGGATAGGAGCATTGACTAAACACAATTAGCTTGAGACATGTTAACAAAAGCGCGTGACTTGCCTGTGCCCACAACAGCGAGTAAAACGTGATCGTGGAAGTTCTGGCCAACAGCAGGGAGATCAACAACGACAGGGACGTCGATGCTGGAGAGGAGAGCCGAGTCACCAATACCAGAGACCTGCAGGATCTGAGGAGTGTGAATAGCTCCAGCCGCAAGGATAACCTCCTTCTTCGCCTTGACGGTGTTCTTGGCGCTGCCCTTGTTCTTCGCGAACTGCAAAAAGATGGTTAGTTATGAACACTACTCTCGTAGGGCAACCGCTTACCTCGACACCAGTAGCCTTCACGGAACTTCCGTTCTTGCTAGTGAGAATGCGAGTAACTTGGTTGCCTGGAAGAAGCTGGAGGTTCTTGCGCTGAGAGACGGCACTGTAGTAGTCCTGTGCAGAGGAGCGAACAACGGTCTTGGGGTTGAGGTTGTGAGGGCAGAAGTATCCTCCAATTGCGCCGCCATTGGCTTGGTCGTAAGCGACGTTGATGTCAAGCTCCCTAGTGGCCTTGACAAGATTCTCTGGAGTTTATCAGCATTGGTGCGCTTGAAGAGTTGTACATGAACAAGATGCACTTACTCGTCGTGGGCCAGAAGAAAGGTGAGTAGCTGGAGTGAATGAAGCCTGAAGAACCATGCGCCGAAGGGTCCGTGGTGATGCCATACTCCTTCTTGATATCGGCATTTGGTCCAGTGAACTTCTCGTTCTGCGATTGAAGTTAGTCCTGATCTCGTGACTTTGCCAGCTATCGCCAACCTTCTTGAAGTAAGGAAGCAGTGTATCCCACTGCCAATCACTGTTACCCAACTCAGCCCAGCGATCGTAGTCTGCCTTGGAACCGCGATCATAGACCATGCGGTTAAGCTTGGTGGAGCCTCCTACGACCTTGCCCAAAGGAATTGAGACGTTGCGTCCATTGAGAGAAGTGGTGGAAGGATAGGTGAGATTCCAGTCGTACTTAGTGCCAACAGCACCACCAGCGAGGCCTGGGATGGTCACGATGTCTTCATTTTTATCGCTGCATAGCTGTCAGTATTTTATTCTTGGCCAAAAGCTTTAGAACTCTTACAAATCACCAGCTTCGATCACGAGGACAGTCACAGCTGTTGGGGCGTCAGCAAACATGGAGGGCCGATGCAACGGCAGAACGCACCAGGATCCTCCGAAAGGCGATTGGCGACAGTGAGGCCTGAAGCACCTGCACCAACAATGATATAATCGTATTCTGTGCGCAAACTGCCATCTTGACGTGGGTAGGCTGATGCAGTTGTCGCATGCAGACAGCTGAGAGCTGCCAAGGTGAGCGCCTGAAATTTAGGCATGATCAAAATGAATGACAATGAATGAAAGTTTGTATTTACCAAGGAGACAACTTAGCTGATCAAACTGTACCTGTAAGAGAAGTGATGGGACGAAGACGATCTTATACCCTTCGAGTTTCAGCAACTACCTGATCAGGACTGATACAGAAGGTGTCATTACAATCTATCCCAGAACAGAACGTGCCACTAATGATTCCAAGCATTGGCACTGGAAAACCTGCTTGTTTGTGCAGCCGAATCCCGCGCTCAATTACCGAAATCAAAGGTTTTGTTTCATCCCTAGACTGGCCGTTTCAGGAACGCATTCAAAAGGACGCTCAAGAGGGAATCATGTCCGCAAACCTTATTTCGGAGCCCCGAATAGCGTATGATTCCCATTGGACACTGGCCAGGTTCTCAGCGAGCATCGCCTTAAAGACCCTGGCTTAGCATGGCCTGATAAGGTTTGCATGGCCGATTCAGACATAGAGGTACGCGCACACTGATATTGTAAGCAATTGTAATGTTATTATGCCATGGCCGGTGGGATAAAGTGAGTGAGGAGGTGATGTACTGTAGCCGAGACTACCGAGGTGAGTGAGATTGGATCTATAGAAGAGTCAATAAGGAACAGGCTATCAAGACAACAGAGCAATCTCTCTACATATCACTGAGCTTACTATTTATATACGACGGTAAGTAATAGATACAGTTTAAAATTTAGATGATTGACAGCCTTGAAGGTATGTGTACGAGCAAGTAAGGTAGGATAGCTGAAAGGTCAATGACATAGCTCGCCTGCAGCGGTCGGGTGCATCAAGATCGCATTTTACAGTGGGATGACCCTCTGAGGGGTTAGCGCCATGGCCGCTAAATCTTATTCGCATTTGACGCCCGGGCCTGACAGCAAAGCCACGATTTAACGTCAATTGACTACGCACAAGCATTATGCCTGAAATGACGGTATCACGGCAGTTGAGATCGCTGGTACCTTTCTATCCCCTCTATTACTGTGGGGAGCCTACCTCCCAGTGTTGAAGTATGTTCTGACGCCATCGATCACAGCCTGGACAATGCTCTCCTCAATCGAACCATCCTGCCATGTAAAGCCAAACCCAACATACTCCTCATTGCCCAATACGCAAACCACCAACGGAGCTCCTCCAGCATATGCGCATCGGCTCAGTAATACTTTTCCTCGGTGCCATGGTGGTTTGGCACCCCCCTTTGGGTTCTTAGCCTCTGAAAAGGTCCCTAGGTTTGAGACCTCAAATGATTCTCCGCGGGGATGGCCGATTGATCCGGCCAGGGCTGCGCCAATATCTGGGATAAGTTTAAGTGCGGCGACATTTGCGTACGGCTCTCCGGAAGGTGATGCATTCGCGAAATACTTTCTAGTGGCTTGTTGGATCTTCTTTGCATGGTTCCAGACCCCGAAAGCGCCGGTACTTGAGTCATCTTTAGCCTGGTCCAAATCGGAGCGAACGAGCTGGACTTTGAAGGCATCGATGAAGTTACCCATGACTCCCTCGACCAGCTTTGGTGGTAGGTCTGATCGCAAGCTTACTGGAAGGTTGCAAGTAAGAGCCTCTGCTGCCAATGGCAAGTTGTCGTACAGCAACCTGGCGACAAGAGATGGAAGAGCCGCTGTTGGTGCCACCCTGTGCTTCTTGCAGTCCTGCACAAAGCGCTCCATGATATCTGATGGAAGCGACAGTGATTTGTAACGTGTATGGCACGGCAGTGCAATGGGGGCTCCCCTCCACTCATTCAGCTGCGCAGCATTAGATGCTGGTGGGCATGTTGGAATCGGTAGAGGATGAAGCTCCTCGAGTGATGGAGCAATCGGCCCATCATTTGAGAATACAACCCGATTGACTGTTTGTTTTGTGGAGCTGGACGCAATGTCACAGAGAGCTTTCTGGAACGAATCATGGAAAATCTGAAGGCCAGTCCCATCAGTCATCGAATGGTGGGCAATGAATGAGGCCGTGAATCCTTTGCTCATATCATGATCTCTGAGTATTACCAGTCTCCAGACAGGTAAAGTGCCGTATCCAGTTTTGAAGTTTGTGTTGTGTTGATGCTCAAGCAGTGAATCGAGCTCTTCGTCTGTTTGATCTCCGGCCAAACATGGCTGACTTCGGTCGACAAAAGACACAACTTTCTCGAGATCTATTGAGGCCAGTCGTCCCCAATACGGTTCCTCTTTCTCAGATATCACAGGGATCGCGGACAGAACCGGATGCTGGGTGAGGACTTGTGATAAGGCACCGTAGACGGCCTTTTCAAGATCGAGACCAGGCAAGGTCTGGGTTGGTGCGTAGTGTGCAGAAAGACCAGTATTTGTGAAGAAGTCTATATGATGGGCGACTGCTGAGAGTTGTTCGAGTTTGCCTACGCACTTCGTCAGTAGATTTTGGATGAAGGTAGGAGAAAATGTCTACCAAGCGGGCGTATCTTCTCCAGTTCCTGTTCCGTCATGTTGGAGGATGCTGGCATGTGTCATCAACGGATTGATGACTATGGCCGCAGCAAAGTAGCATGGAAAGCGTTGAGAAACACATGATGTACGAATTAAATCTCTTTACTCTCAGTTCACGCAATGTGGTGGTGTCGAAGTACCTGAACTCAAGCTCGTTTGGTGCGAGCATATGAGCAAGAAAGATAAGAGAAGAGGATCGTATACCCTGTATTGAGTAAGTTATTTATTTATGCGCGCAGAGAATCTAGAACGATCCTTCAAGCCTCTTTCAAGGGTCCATGACTTGGCGGGATAGTAATGGGCTCTTGCCTTATCGACGATAGCTTCATGCACAGGGCGAAACCGACTCAAATCTTCTCATTCAGGGATAGTATCCACCCAAAAATTGGATTGAAATGATGGACAGCCATTGTTCTGGAAAGGCGACCTCCGGATGATGAGGGCTTGAGAACGAGAACAAAGCGGGCATATACGTACCTCTTTCTGCACGCATGTTTTGACATCCTGTAAGCTCAGTTCAGCAGATAGCTCATCTCAAGGTGCTGGAAACTTGGCTGGAAGAACTGAACACTGCCAATTCCTACGAATCTCTATTCTTTTTCATCAGCATGACATACCCTTTCCCGTACTCACAAGCTGCAAAGCTTGACTCGCGGATCAAGATACCTCGTCCAGCTTACGACCCTGATCTGGCACCACTGTTGGACTCTGCCTCATTTCCTGAAGAGTTTGATCTAAACCTGATGCGCGGAGTCGCGAGTGGTGAACAAGAATGCTCCCATGGCTCATTCATCTTCAATGCGGAGACTGTCCTCAGAGACAATCCGCACTTGAGTCACACAGAGCACTCAATTCCTGGACCTGATAACAACACCGTTATTTTGTCGGTGTTCGCACCGAAGATCGCATCAAAGGCACCAAGACCAGTCTTGTATCACATTCACGGCGGGGGGATGGTCAGTGGTGACAGATTCACTGCCGTCACGTCTGTGATTGATCTCTTGAAAGGGATCGATTGCATTGTTGTCTCCGTGGAACACCGCCTTGCTCCCGAGACACGGGCGCCGGGCCCAGCTGAAGACTGTTATTCAGGGCTTGTTTGGGTCTCCGAGAACGCGTCGGCTCTTGGAATTGATCCAGCTGCCATTGTCGTGTTTGGGGTGTCCGGAGGAGGCGCCCTTGCAGCGGCTACGTGTCTTATGGCTCGTGATAGGAAGCGCCCAGCTATCCCGATCAAAGCTCAAATGCTCTACTCGCCTCTCTTGGATGATCGATGCGAGAGCCTGGCTGATCAGCAGTTCGAGTACGGTAATCCTGCCGGCACAGCTTGGCTCCGCGCCATTTGGGATCTTATCCTGGGTGATACGCGAGGATCAGAGCATGTTACACCCTATCAAGCGCCGGCAAGAGAGACTGATCTTTCGAATTTACCACCTGCATATATCGATGCTGGAGAATGCGAAGTCTTTCGGGATGTCGCCGTTGCTTATGCTACCAAGATGTGGCGAGGCGGTTCAACATGCGAACTTCATATATGGCCTGGAGCTTGGCATGGGTTCGATATGATGGACGACCCTAGCATGCCACTTATTCACATGGCTAATATGGCCAAAGCCAACTGGCTCCAGAGAGTCATGAGAAGTCTTAAGGATTAGTAGAGCAGCTACATAAAAGAATGGAAGTAACTAGTAGAGATGCTCTTGGGATACGCATGAATGATCATTAGGTGACAAGAAAACTAAGAAATGAAAATTTCAATGTGCAGCAGTCTATGAAAGAGACTTCTTCTAAAACAAGTCCCGAGGGAACCGAATCTTCACTTTAAACAGAGTATAAATTTGGAAACGAGGAGGGTCTTTCTATTACTGCTTATACGGCCACAATTCTATCTCTGTTCACACTTCTACCTTGAGAAATCAGACCGAGCTGTGGCCTGAATGGCTTTAGGCATTTGAGAGCTGGCGTACACCGTTCACTGGTATCCTTTGATAAGTTACACCAGCGACCTTTTCGGTATACCCTCCAGTGCCTCTATCCATAACATTTATTAGTTCTTTGAGCCACGCCACTGTCCTGAGCTCGTTTACGTTGCAGTCTAGAACCTTTTCCACACCTGAGCGGTCTGACTTCATGAGCTCGTCATTTCGCTTGAAGCTGGCTGACATCATGAATTCCGCAAGCTCAGCCAGTCTTTCTCTGTCTGCTTCTGTCAGAGACGAGGAGACTGGTCTTTGAAGCTCAGTAAGCGATGAAGTGCTTTGACTATCACTGCTGTTCGCCTCTCTACTCTCTGCCTCAGCCTTATGATAGGGTTCATTACTTCCAGCAGTCTCTTGGAAGTAGCTAGGTCGACCATTCTCGTGGATAATCTCCATATTTGGGTCTTCCAAGTACTCTCCCTTTGGAGCACTGGTCCATTCCCCGGTTGCTGTCAGGGCAACACAGCAGTGCCAAGGGGTAGTAAAGCCCGTCTTGGTGTTGAGTAATGCCATAGATATCTTGTATTCACCAGTGGATTGATGAATAGACAGTCGCAGGTGGTTAGGGAAGCCGTGCTTGACAGCAGCAGCGAACGCCTATTGCATGGTTAGAACTGGTTGGAGAGACGCATTTCATGCCACTTACATAACCTCGAATCAGCATTTGCTTCGCAAGATACCTAACATCTCTTCGATATGCATTTGCTGTTCGTCCATTGCCGACGGGAAAGATATGCTTTAGGTCGGATTCAAGGAACCGACGATAGCCAAGGTAAGTCATCTTGGTATCTGGGTCTTTCTCAATTTCTTCGTCGATATCGATATCGTCTTTTCCGAAACGGTTGAGAAGGGCTCGTCGGAAATTGGTCGCGTTAGCGACATAAGCAATCTCATGCAGCTCAGCTGGAAGGGGGATGTCGACCAAGTCTCGAATCCTGGAAAAGGATATGTACTGGAAGCCTTTATCAGAGGCCAACTGTCGAAGTGCCTGCCCGTAGGCCCAGGTGTCGCGATCGGGGATACTCAATAAGTCGTTGTAGACAACGCCATCTGAGATGATAGTGCATTGAGCGCCAGGCTGATAGATCTCGCCAATGCGGATGCACATAGTATTAAGCCGATCCAAGGCAATCTCTTCCGCTTTGTCAGGCAGTATGCCAAACACTTTGTAGGCTTTGTTTGCTGATTTGAAAGGAAATGCTGGTAGGCACATCTCAACTCTTGTACTCGTGGCTACGAATTTGCCCACGACGGACAAAAACTTGGGCCTACCAGCCTCAAGCCTTTCTTTGCTGTCGCTGAATTTGTTCAGGGCATATTCAAAGATGATATCCAAGATCTTGGAGGAAACTGCGCGCACAGACGGATCTGCATCCTGCTGCTTTGCAATAGGTCTCGCAGTCGAGACCGCTCCAGATTTGGTAATGTTGGGCTGTTCCTGGACGGGAGCATCCGAGACATATTTGGAAGTGACAGTCATGCCGTGTTGGTTCGCGAGGGCAGGATACGACGGTATGATCTGCATGGAGATGGGGTATGTCTTGAGACTAAGATGCGTTGAGGTAGCACGGCATCCGTGTTGGGTTTCAAGATGAACCACTTTTCGTTGATATGTTGGATTTGCGGTGGAAATATGCAAAGCGGTTAAAGTTTGAACCCGACGACAAGTTTCCAGGGATATTAAATATGAAGCTGAACATGTGCAGGGTCAAGTCTGGGCGTCAGAAGAAAGTCTTGATGACCAATTCCGCCAGAGGATTCGGCCGATCTGACGATATTCAGGTGTCGGCGTATGCACTGTAGTGACAAGCTGCAGGAACCTCAACTGAGCTGAGTGTGTGTGAGACGATGAGAAGGAACTCGTATAGCATGCAGTGGCATCAACGTGGCTGTGAGAAACTGCGCACAAGGTACCCACTTGAGGCTGATTATATGCTCACGATCCAGGGTGATCAAGTGTGGACAGGGGGACTGAGCAAGTTACATGCATCAAGACACTAAACAATGTGCTCAAACGTCGCCTCGTCAATTTGTGGCAAATGTTACACAAGGATGTCATGCAAGTTTCTGGTTAGTGGCGTTAATGGGGAAAAAACAAAGTTTCTCGTGAGCGAGAATGAGTTTGTTTCTTCTCATCATGCTTAATTGGATGGAACTCAAACTCTCCGACACCTATACCAAATATATTTCTAAGATGATGCGGATCCTTAGGGTCGAAAAAATAAAATGCCAAAGTCGAGGACTTGTTATGATAAACTCACCTAAAGCCGCTCTCATCTTTCTGTCGCCTAGGATCGTGGTCTCACATCTTCTTACCTGCCACTTCGCTAACCCACCGCCTGGGATAAAGTTGGTACTGTTGCACTTGCTGTAAGGCCTCATTGTATAATTCATCAACCTTGAGAGGCCCTCATTTCTTGCTTAAAATGGTTGACACTGATGCCTCCTATGGGAGGAGACTTATTCCCCAGATTCTTGATCGCCTGGCGAAGGCAGATCCAGAACGCGTCGTCTACTCCATTACCAGTCTTTCAGATGGCGTCCCAGCATTCAAAGATATTACCGCCCAAGATTTTGCACGGGCCGTTGATAAAACAGCATGGTGGCTCCATAAGCATCTCAATGAAATGAATGGAGCCCCCAACGGCGATCCGGCAGGGGAGCACTTTGTGACACAGAAGCCGCAGAAGATCCGATCTTTGGGTTACATTGGGCCTCGTAAGTACACAGTAACCTTTTATGAATCACATACGTAGTTAGATCTCACACACATTCAGATGATATCCGGCATGTGCTGTTGACCTATGGTGCTGTCAAGGCTGGCTGTGCTGTAAGTTGTCCCAGAGCCCGTCATTGAACAGACGATGCTAAATGAGTCCAAATAGGCCCTCTTCCTTTCGCCCAAGAACAACATTACCGGTGCGTTAGCTGTTCTCAATGCTTCAGATTGCAATATCTGGGTGAAGCCCCGAGAGCAAGCAATGCTCCCCCTAGTGGAAGGAATTTTACAGGAGAAGTACATGAGAGTTCTGGACCTCCCAAGTGTAAATGAGCTTCTAGACGCCGAGTCGACGGAGCCATTCGTTTTCGATAAGGCATTCGAGAGTGCCATCAACGAGCCATTTTGCATATTGCACACTTCGGGAACTACTGGCGTACCAAAGCCGATTCTATGGACGCACGGTTTGATCGGTACCATGGATGCCGTGAGACTGCTGCCTCCAATCGAAGGTGATGGCGGATTGGCTCCATGGACGGAAAATTGGAACGAGGGTGATAAGATCTACTCCTCCTTTCCTATGAGCCATGTAAGTGCACCTGTATATGATGCAAGCTGCGCCAGCTAACGTCCTTGATAGGGTGCCGGTGTAATCATGGATATACTTATGCCTTCTTTGTTCAATCTTCATTGTATCCTTGGGCCTTCGGGCGTCTTGCCCAATCTAGGACTGATTGATTCACTCACTGGTCATGTCGACATATGGAGTATGGTACCTTCACTTGTGGACGAACTAGGCGAGAACCCGGAAGTGTTAGCCAAGTTTAAGTCTTCCAAGTTCATTTGTGCCTCTGGTGGTGAGTATCTGAGCCCATCTCGAAAAGCCATGGCTGAATCACTGACACTCATCTTCAGGTCCCGTCAGCCCCGCCATTGTTTCCAAGGTCAATGAAGTAGTCAGGGTACTGAACCTCACAGGCACAACGGAAGGTCTCTTCATCGGCAATCTTTGGGTTCCGAGAGAAGACTGGCATTGGTTTGCTTTTCATCCCTACTCAGGATTTGAGTTCAAAGAGGTGCAGCCTGGTGTATACGAACACTGGGTACACCGTAATGAGCACTGGGCTCTATTCCAGGGTATATTCTATACCTTCCCTGACCAGGACTCAGTCAATCTCAAAGATCTTTACATCAGACACCCGACGAATCCAAATCTTTGGGCCTTCAGTGGTAGAAGTGATGATGTCGTTGTACTTTCCAATGGGTACAAGATCTCTCCCTTGGACACAGAGGCTTTGGTCACGACGCATCCTGCAGTCGAAGGCTGCCTCATGATTGGCACTGGGAAACCTCAAGCAGGTCTTTTAATTGAGCTCACGGACCACTCCGAGAAGAACAACGAGCTGTTCGATAGCATCTGGGCAATCGTTGAGAGGGCAAATAACTCCACTTTCCAGAAAACTCGACTACAAAGAGAGTATATAGCCTTCTCCGAGGTAGACAGGCCCTTCATACGAACAGACAAACGGACCATCAAACGCCGCGCCACTCTTGATCTGTATGCAGACTTTATCGAGCGCTTCTACATCTCCCGAAGTGAGGAAGCTGAGGATGAAGATTTTGATGCATTCTCGATCGACACTACATCGATTGACACCGTGAGAGAATCGGTCACTCATGTTATGCGGTCCGTTTTGCCAGAGGTTGAGGACTTCCCGGCCGACGAGGACGTCTTTGACCTTGGCTTAGACTCCCTTCTCGTTTTTCGAGTCATCAGAATTATCCGCGCCGTTACAGGGCTTGAGGAAAGGCTGGCACCCCGCCATTTGTATGCCCATCCAACGATAGACGAGTTTTCTGTCCAGCTTCTCAAGATATTGGAAGAAGAAAAGGCCAGGAAAACTGCGATGAGCTCATTGAGTGACGCGGAGACAAGCGCAACGGCAGACACACCATGTTCGAGCATCGAATCTGATGAGATGAAGAAGATTGTAGGTGATCGCAAGCGACGTCTAGGATCCAAGATGAACCCATTTGATGCTGTCAATCCCAATCACTACATGGGTCTCAACTTCTACTTCGCTCTTCTGCCAGGCGTCAGCTTCCAAGAAGCCTTTGCTAAGTTACAAGCTGGACTTGTTCGTGCCTTTGAGGTCATTCCCGAGCTTGACGGTAGAATGATGCTGGCCTCAGAGCACGAGTTTGGATATAAGAAAGGCGAGTATCGCATTACAATACCTCCTCACCCGTTGCCAGCCTCTTCCAAGCCAAGGCAGTTGGTCTACAAAGACCTTTCTCGGGTCCTTCCGTCGTTTGGGAAGATGCGTCAAGCGGGCTTCTCGCCATCTTTGTTCAGCGATGACCTTGTACTAGATTGTCCACCTTTCCCTCCGATGCCAGCAGATATACTTGTCGCACAGGCCAATTTCGTTGAAGGGGGGTGCATTTTGGCCACCAACTTCATCCACACTTGTCTAGATGCTGTTGGCGTCATGGTGGCAATCAGAGTATGGGCTGAGTGCTGTCGGTATCTTGACGGCGATGAGACGGCGACGTGTGACTGGTTCGACCCTGAAAGCTTCAATCATGATCTTCCTGAGATTATTTGGGAGCAAGAAGGATATGCAAAGCCTGTTCATGAGGTTGATCCTGGCACGTGGGGGTTTCTTCCATTCACGCCCGAGATTGGCGTCGACTTGCGCAATGGGACAGCCTCTCACAACGAGATAATGGCTGCCAAAAGGCCTCGTACTACGCATAATACTCTCCCTCCCGCCCCTATGTTCCCGGGAAGCCTAGTATGGCCCGCTGCTCCGAGCGAGCGATCACTCAGCACTACAGTCTTCCTTCTTTCCGGGGAGAGCATCCATAAACTCAAGCAAGAAGCGCTGACGGATCCTGGGACCAAAGGTGTCTCTACATCAGTGATTGATATTGTGCAAGCCTTTTGCTGGCGTGCATCGATCAGATCCAGATACAGAGTGGCTAAGGAAATCAGAAACCAGACGTTCCAGCCTGATGAGCTGTCAATTCTCGAAATGCCAATTGACGGTCGGCCTTACTTCTCGTCACTGTTACCGTCGTCCTACATGGGCAGTTTGCTTGTTATGAACCGCCCAGTCATGCCTATCGAAACTCTCTGCTCCCCCGAAACAAACATCTCACAGATTGCGCGCGTGATTCGAGAGGCAGCTGCACGAATCACGCCGTCACTCGTCCATGACGCATTTACTCTACTGCGTTCCATGACAGACTATAGTAAGCCGGCAACAGCAAACATGGGTCTCGAGCACATGAACGCCATGATATCCAACATGATGTTGTTTCAGACAAGCGACATCTCGTTTGGTGACTCATTCTTTGAGGGGGGAAGCCCGGAAGCAATGCGGCCACAGATTGAACGTGGTCATAGACGATTTCGTTTCTTGGTCATCTCTCCCATGAGAAAGGATGGTGGCGTGGAACTCGTGCTCGGGACCTTGCCGGAGGAATTAAACATGCTCATGAGTGATGAGGAGTTCACTGAGTATGCAGTCTTGTTGGATCATAAGCGAGAGTGAACTCTTGGCTGGGCTCTTTCGGCTATACGGAGTGATCTGTATTAGATAGAGATTTGTAATAGAGAGATAAGATTTGCCTTACATATCTTGCAATCAACCTCGAACCTGAGCAGTAAGTTAGCTTCTATCATCGCTCAAAAGATGAAAAGGCTTAGACAAGTTTAGGATGATTTATGATAAACTTAGGCAGCTCTTTTCATTGAACTTAGGTAGGCATTCTCTGAACAATCACTACTGAAAGCCATCCAGCTACGAATTCCAAGAGCTTGATTCACAAGGGTCGTGCAGCCCTGTCAGGCAGCTCAAATTAGCTCTGCGTCAATACAGGGGACTCTCAAAAGAGCGCCACCAACAACTTGCTCATACCCGAGCAGATCCAAGCGCTAATCCTGCACATGCAGGCTCCATCCCATTGCATGTCACAACGTCTAGACAATTAGCTTTCAAGGCCTGGCGATACGATAAGACGGACCTTGAAGGGTCGTGTGGATACGTTAGCAGGTGGCTGGAACGAAATTGTCGCTGTGTTGGTGATTTGAGTGAATTTGAGCTAAATCTTGATTGGTGGGCATCAGCATGATGTTGATACCAGCAACTCAGCACCCGTGGCAGGGGCATTTCTGTCAATCGAATCTCTTGAGACAGGGTAATAATGAGAAAGTATTTGTTTTGCGTTCGCTTCTTCTGTGGTCTCTTTGTCGCGGTAACGATACCATCGGCCCTTTAAATGCGAAGTCGCATGTTGACACCTCCTACCTCCGATCCTTTCCCTCCATACCGACTGCCTCTCTCTCCTCAGTCATCCCTTAAACCTTCCTAGTTTTGCTTTCCTCAGTCTCAATCTCTACAGCGATCTTCAAGTAGCCTCGGTACAGCTGGCACAGTCATTCTCCCATCATGTCCTCCACGGTCGACTCTGACACGAAAGTGTTGCACCAAGTCCACGACAATCCCCACGATGGCCCTGAAAGAGACACAGAAAGTCCCGTCAACGACGCGGTAGACATCAACTTCCAACATGGCGTACAAAACATCGAGGCCGTTACCCTCTCGTGGTCCAAAACCGCGCTGAAGGTCGCTTTCGTCCTCATCTGGCTCGTCTACTTCGTCCAGGGTCTTGTCTCGGGTATCAGCAGCGCATTGATCCCATATGTTACATCCGCCTTTGCAATGCACTCTCTCACGCCGACTACCAGCGTTATGAGCTCTGTCATCGGAGGCGTCACCAATTTGAGCATCGCAAAGACCCTCGATATCTTTGGCCGACCTCAAGGTTTTTTGTTCTGCGCCACCCTTGCGACCCTTGGACTTATCATGTCCGCCGCCTGCAACAATGTCGAAGCGTATGCTGCATCACAAGTCTTTTACACTGTCGGTATCAATGGAGTTGGCTACAGTCTTAGCGTCTTCATCGCTGATACTACCTCTCTTCGACATCGAGGGCTTATCCAGTCACTTTGTGGCTCTCCGAGTATCATTACAGCCTGGTTGGGTGGCCCAATCTCTACGGCATTCTTGAACGGTGCTGGCTGGAGATGGGCCTTCGGCATGGAGAGTATCCTTGTTCCGGGTGTTACCATTCCCTTGTTCGGCCTTTTCATGCATCATTATTTGAGAGCGAAGAAGCAAGGCATCATTCCCAAGCGAGAGTCGCAGGGCTTCTCTTACTACATTCGCGAGTTTGACGTTGTTGGCCTTCTCAGTCTTTCTGCTGGTGTCGCCCTTTTCCTCCTACCATTCAATCTCTACGCCTTGCAAGCTAAAGGATTTGGCTCAACCATGATCATTTGCTTCTTTGTGTTTGGGATTCTCCTTCTTATCTTCTTTGGCATCTGGGAAAGGTTCTTCGCCAAAGTTTCCTTTATCCCCTGGAGGTTTCTTCAGGATCGCACAGTTGCTGGTGCATGTCTCCTCTCCTTCACTCTCTTCTTCAGTTACATGTGTTGGGGCATGTACTTCAGCTCCATCCTCCAGGTTGTCAATAATCTTAGCGTCACACATGCTAGCTATGTTGTAGCAACATACACCGTCGGCGGCTTCATTTTCGCCATCTTTGTGGGCATGATCATGTCTTACACTGGGAACTATAAGGCTGTCACACTCTACGTGGCCCTTCCTCTATCCATCCTCGGATCTGGCCTTATGATCTATTTCCGTCAGCCTGATCAGAGTATTGGCTATATTGCCATGTCTCAAATATTCATCGCCTTTGGAAGCGGTGCTATAATGATCACTGCCGAGATCGCCATTCTTGCCGCTGTCCAAGAGCAGCAGTATTTTGCCGTGGCTATCGCCCTGGTATCCATGTGTGCCAGCATTGGATCGGCGGTTGGGTTGACTGTGTCATCTGCTATCTGGCAAGATATTCTCCCCAAAAAGCTTGCAGAGTATCTCCCCGAGGAGGATCTTCCTAATCTGCCTATGATTGCAATGGACCTTGTAACCCAACTATCATACCCCGTTGGATCGCCGACTCGGCTGGCAATTCAGCATGCCTATGGCGATGCACACAAATACTTGTTCATTGCTGGCACTGCCGTCTGGGCTCTTGGCATTTTTGCAGTCGTCATGTGGAAGAACATCAACATCATCAACATTAAGCAGACCAAGGGTCGGGTCGTTTAAGGCTGTCTCTCGCTGGAGGACGGTCTGGTAGAAGTTGCACCAAGTGCAGCCTGTTTCCATAGCAATCAATCTAGTATATACATCAATCACTCTGGCAATGCAGTCAGATCCTAGCCTGACATCGGACTTTGGTTGACTCATTCTCGATGCTGACAAATCGCTCACCACGAGTTGCTTACCCCTCACTGTCGCCATAATTCCGGCCCTTCTAATAAGCAGACCGCCCTTTGGTCGTGATTTCAATTAATTCTGAAGTATGTCTCCTCCTACCAAGTATGCTGTCGCTTTATTTCCCGGTTTCCAAGCCTTGGATGTGTTTGGGCCTTTGGACGTCCTAAATTTCACGTCCAAGCGGCAACCTCTCGAACTCTCGCTCCTACATACGGATCTCAATCCTGTGTCTACACTGGAAGATGACTCTCCAGGCCGTATCGGACAAAGTGTTGTTCCAACTCATACTTATGATAATGCACCTGAAGACATTGAAGTCCTGCTCGTGCCTGGCGGGAGAGGTTCTAGAAATCCAGAAAACGCAAAAAGAGTCCGGGAATTTGTCAAGGAGAGGTACCCTAAACTCAAGTTCCTTCTGACGGTCTGCACTGGTAGTGCCATCGTAGCCCAGTCGGGTCTACTTGATGGAAAGGAAGCAACTTCGAATAAGAGATCCTTTGACTGGGTATGTTGTACCGATGTCGAGATGTTTTGTCACTAACCATTGGCAGGTTGAGACACAAGGGCCTAATGTCAAGTGGGTGCGGAAGGCAAGATGGGTCGTCGATGGCAATATTTGGACGTCATCTGGTATTTCTGCTGGTATTGACATGATATATGCTTTCATTACAGAGCAGTATGGACAAGAAATCGCAGATGACACTGCAGACGGCTCTGAGTATGTCCGCAACACCGATCCCAAATCAGACCCATTTGCCGTCTAGCGACACCTGGCTCCTCGAACTAGGTAGGAAGGCTCTCTTGATGGCCCCTATAGTAGGCCGTCATCACAGAAGTCAATATCAGAAGGTTAATCTGCCTCAATGGCGCCATTGCGGCCTTGACCAAGCAGTACTGGCAGTATTGGTGATCAAGGCAGCAATAGCGCCATTGGGACAGATAAATCTTCTGATTTTGACCTCTGTGATGACGGCCGACTATAGGGGCCTCGCTGTTGAAGTCTTGAGAGCAAAGTTGAAAGCTCGATGGCCTTGACGGCAAGGGAAAAGAAAATGCCTATTCGATAGTTGTTCCCCCGATCATAAGCAAGATTATACCACACAAGTTCCTGGCTCTTTTCACTAAGTTTATGCAACCCCAAATCCAAAGCCTTGCAAATTTCTAGGTTTATGGTATTCTCAGTAGGACTGATGATATATGATTAAAGCTCTATCTCGTACCCTTCCCATCTTTAGACGTTTACAATCGGAATGATAACCTTGCTAGGATAATCTCCGCCATAATGAATCTTGTGCTGTCCCTTATTCTTCTCACTATCTGGCCTTGGCTTGGAGAATGCAGCAACTTCAGTGAACCCAGGGTACTGTCCCAAGATATCTACCTGAAGGGTTTGGCCTTCCTCATAGTCCACTCCCATGCACCAGATACCAATATCGAGCTTGACCACTTCACCCTTGGGAACCTTCTGCACCTCATCGTGAGGGTGGAAGGGGAACTGAGGATGTATCGATCGCTTCTCATCGATCTTCCGCTGCGACGCTCGCAGAATGCCCATAGCGCCGTTGTGTAATGTAAGACTTGAGCGATCCTTCTCATCCATCGCATCAACTGACTTGACTGGAGTCTTCTCAATTGGGAACTGCAAGTGACTCAGCTCCTTACCGTTCTTGTCGAGCTTTCGAACTTGTACAAAGACAACCATGTCGTCTAAATCATCACAGCTCATGTATAGCTCAGCTTTAGGCATTCCGATTATTCTTGTGTGATTGTCAAAAGTGTGTCGGAACTTGGCGATGGACCAGCGATCTTCAGAGTTGTAGGTCTTGATACCTGAAGATGGTGCACTATCTAGAAGTGCGTCGTTGTCTCCCAGGTAGAATGAGCGGTAGTCGGTATCGGGGACAGGGAAGTCGGGAAGCTCAATGTTGCTTTTGACCTTTCCTTCGTCAAACTGGAGAGTTGTCCAGCGCACTCGAGGTGTCTCCTCCCAGTCGTTATCAACACCCTTGAGGTACTTGTCGAAGTATTTCTAAAGTCATGTCAGCAGATATCATTTAGCGTAGAACAAATCACTGACCTTGAGCTCGGGGTAGCTCTCTTTCACCGAGTAAAGCTCAAACCACTCCTGATGTCCACACCACTTAATCCATTTCTTATCACTTCCCAGCTCCATCCAGCCACGCACAGCACCCATGGTGTGAATCTGGCTGAGGTCGGAACCTGTGATAAAAACAGGAATGTCGATTTTGGAGAAATCCACGCGCTTATCGTTCCAATAAGCATTGGCCTGGGGGCTTCTTCGATACATCTCTGCAAAGTCCTCAACGCCATGTTGGCCTTTGATAACAAGAGTTGTGATAAGATCGAAGTTGCTCATAGTGAACCAGCCTCCTCGGCAGAACTGCTCACGGAAAATATCTCCAGATCCCTCCCAAGGCGCAATTGCCTTTAATGAAGGGGGGTTCTGCGCAGCAGCCTGCCATTGCATAATGGCCAGATATGAGTTACCAGCCATGCCGACGCTGCCGTTGCACCAAGGAAGCTTAGCAAGACCCTCGATGACATCGTGAGCATCCTCCGCTTCTTGTGCACCCATACAGCACGCGTCGCCGTCGCTGTTGCCGGCTCCGCGAGCATCAACATGTGCAATTGCGTAGCCTTGGTTCACCCACCAAGCAGGGTCAAGACCCTCAAACTTCTCTAGTCCACTGACGTCGTCCTTTGTCAAACAGCAAGCCCATGTGCACACATTGAAGATCATGTCAATGGCTGAGTACTTCTTGCCATAAGGAGACCAAGAGATGATGACAGGAACCTTTTCAGAACCCGTCGGCCGATAAATATCGACATAAAGGCGGCAGCCGTCACGGACGACGATTTCAACATCGTGATCAATGCGGACGTCAGAGTCAAGAGGTCTTGCGTCGAAGGGTCTGGATCCCTTCTTCAACACTTCAGACTTTCCTGGAGTGGGTTCAACGTAGCCATTGTCGCCAACCTCAGGCTTGTTGAGAGGCTTGTAAGCAACCTGAACGGGAGGCGGCATGTTGGCAATAGGGAAGCTGGTAAATGGGGGAAATGGATGTTTCAAGGGTAACAGAAAGCTTATTTGTAATAATTTCTGTAAAGAGGGTATGGGTGAATACAATGATTAGAATTGACAAGGTGTTTGACTGGCTACTGTTGACAAGAGATTGGAGCCTATCTTTAAGCTCTTCACCTTCAATAATTATCTCAAGATTCACTGCGGAGTTGAGAGACAAACTCACTAATTTTCTGGATCCGCGTGGTTCGGGTCGGGCTAAAAGACCCCACGGGGAGATTGAGGGGAAGATCGCGGAGACGCAATGCGGTTGATCATGCAACCCCAGGCGGATATCATCATCCTTATTCCCTGTCTGATCATTGGTTCTTGCGCTGTCTAGACCCTGTAGACCCCGAGCTAGCGAACTGTTTTCCCTTATCAAGTGGCTTTTGCAACGGTCATCTGAGATTCTGAGTTAATATCCGAGGTCGAGACTGCAATGAGGAGAAGTCTCCAAATCCGAACCGAAACGAAATAGGCCGGACCGAAAATTAGTGAAACACAATTAGCCTTTCGCTTCGCCAGTCAGCAAAAGATGATTCCGAACCGAGAAAGCCCTCATTACCCCAGATCTCCGCGTTCTGAGTCCCCGGGTCAGAGATATAACTAAGGAACCTTCAGCCTCAATCCATTCTTAGCGCTTCATCATCAAACATCACACTTCCATCTTCACTTCATTGTATCATTCACATCACAATCCATCATGTCCACCACTACTACAATGCAGATGGAGCAGACTGTCGCTGCTCGCTTCGAGACCAAGGATCTCGTCGAGTTTGACCCCAATGTCGTCTACGGCGACTGGAGAGATGAGTTCCACAAGACAGGCTGTGTCCTGATCAAGAACGTCATCAGCAAAGAGAAGGCTCAATACTATTGCGACAAGCAGATTGAGTGGCTCAAGAAGTTTGAGCTTGGCTTCGATGAGAAGGACCCCAGCACTTGGAATGCGGATCATCTCCCCGTCAGCTTCAAGGGTGGTATGTACTATGGTTATGGTGCTACACACGAGAAGATGGCTTGGGAAGCACGAACCGAGCCCAAGGTTGTTGAGATCTTTGAGAAGCTCTGGGGAACCAAGGAGCTCCTGTGCTCTTTTGACGGTCTCAATGTTTCCCTGCCTAACCGCACGGATATCACTTGGAGCCCTTGGCCTCACTGCGACCAGAACCCCGAGCGCAAGGGGTGAGTGACCCTACCGAATTACCCCAAATTCTTTACTAACCCGAACCTGAAGTATGCAAGCTGTGCAGGGTCTTCTGAACTTTGCCCCCAACGGCCCCAAGGACGGTGGTCTCATGCTCATGAAGGGCTCTTCCAAGCTTTTCAATGAGTTCTTTGCTCAAAAGCGTGACTCTGCTGATCATGAGGATGCTCCTCCTCCTGAGATCAAGTACATGGACTTGTTCATCTTCAGTGAGAAGGACGTCAAGTGGTTTGAGGAGCGAGGCTGCACTATGTACAAGGTGGACATGGAGCCCGGTGATTTCGTTCTCTGGGACTCTCGTACCATGCATTATGCTCGATTTCCCGAAGGTGATCAAATCCGACATGTTCAGTATATCTGCAGTAAGTTGTGTGTCTCAAGTTAGCCCGAAGCTCAACTAACTCAAACCTCAAAGTGACACCACGACAATTCGCAACAGAGGAAGCTCTCAAGGCCAAAGCCTTCTGTTTTTCCAACTACATGGGGACAACTCATTGGCCTCATTGGTTAGTAAATGATCGTAGTTTTCGTTGTTCGTTGCTAACTTTGTTCACAGCAACATCCGCATCGCCCAGGAGAAGCCCATGAGGAATGGCGAGATCTGCCCCAAGTACCGTACAGAACCATTTGAGAAGCCTGAAGTAACAGATCAGATACTTCGATTGGCAGGTGTTAAGCCTTACGATGAATGATGGGAAATATTGGGAATGGGTCATGGGGGAGATTGATAGCCTAGATCATGTTACAGTATTCAAGACTTTCGCAATACATTTTGTTCTACATACAAACAGCTGCCCTTCGTCAGGTCTGCACTAAATCTAGTCTAAAGATTACAAATCTAGTCTAAACAGTTACCAATTTTATCCTAAAGATCGACATTACCTTGGATGTAGGCCTACGAGTTGAGAGCATTGGTTGTTAATCCTTCGGATCATTTTCGCAAACAAATTTGGTGGGATCTTGACAAGAACGGCAAGATTTTCGGTTCGAGTTCTGACTACACACAACTCGGAATAAAAGCTTCTTCATGATATTTCCAATCAATAGTTCATGATAGGCCAAGTCTGCCCAGAACTTGGCATGGGGGGACTCGCAAGCGTCTGGATCCGGTTCGGTAGCAACACCATAATCCGGGGTATGATCCGGGGTAGCAGTTCGGTTCGTGATGCCTCTAGCCTAAATCATGACAAACCGCACTAATCGTACCGAGATATCGGGATGTGGTCCCATGCGGGGAAACAAGGTTTGCGGGGAGTAGCACTAGCCAAGACCATGAGATTGCGCGCAAGGACTTCACCTCCTGTCGTGTTCTGTTATCTCTTGGCCTCGTCCATTTCTCTATAAAGTCTGGCGTTGCAGCCTCGTTGGATTATTCCTCACCACTATCTTCTGCATCGCAACATCAGAGAACAATTACTACCAAGGCCAGCATCATGGATACCAAGTCCGATGTCAATCATGTCGAGAGTATCTCGAAAGATTCTCTCGACGTGATTCAGGTCACAAAGTCGAAGATTGAGGTCAGCGGAACTGTCAAACTGATAGAAGGGAAGACTATCTACATCCCAACGCCCACTGCAGATCCTCAGGGTAAGACTATGCTCCTCTTTGAGTACTCAGTCTATTGCTGACAGGTCAGATCCCTTGAACATGAAGATGTGGCAAAAGGCTCTCGTTCTCATTGTCATCTCTCTATGTACGTACAATCCTCGATCGTCACTCAGGACCGCAAACTCACATACCGCAAGTCTCGACGATCGGCCTGGCATTGGTCTCAGGATTTGGAGGTCTCTTAGGCTTCTACATTCCTGCCTACGTCGCCGTTGGCAAGGACTACGCCGACATCACTCACCTCATGACTTATCCTACCCTCTTCATGGGTATCGGTAATCTCATCGGCATGCCTCTCGGTATCGCGATCGGTCGACGAAGCGTTCTTCTCGGAGCTACAATCATCATGATCCTCAGCGCTGGTCTCTGTGCAGGAGCTACCACCTATGAGTGGCATCTTGCTGGGCGCGTCATCCTTGGACTCTCGGCTGGGCAGAGTGAGGCTCTTGTTCCCATGATCACACAGGTAATATCTTTAACTTTCACAACCTGGCGATGTCTAATGCCCAGATAGGAAATCTTCTTCCTTCACGAGCGAAGTACCTGCATGATGATCCAGCAGACTATTCAGACCATCCTGACGACTGTCTTCACTATCTTTGCCAGTCCCATCGCCGAAGCCATCACACCCCAATGGTGGTATGGTCTTGGTGCTATCCTCTCCGGTGTCTCCTTCGTCCTCGCCCTCTTCTTCGTCCCCGAGACCAAGTATTACCGCCCCAAGGCTGCCTACCAAGCTGGCGGTAGCTCTGATGATGAGAACGTTGTTGAGGTCTGCACCGAGCGTCCCGAACTCGACTATGTCAACTTTGCCCCCCGCACATTCCGATCCGATATGAGACTCTGGGTTGGCAAGCCTGAGTGGAACAAGGTCGTTGAGATTTTCACAGTAAGTTACTCGCCCCTCGTGGTCTGAAACCCTCTAACACACACTAGCAAAGCTTTGCCCTCATCCTTTTCCCCAACGTTCTCTGGGCCCTTTGCCTCAACGGTCTTACTCTTGGTGTCAATATTGCTATTGGAACGACTTATGGATCTATTGTCACCGCCCCTCCTTACAACTGGCCCCAGTCATCTGCCAGCTACGCCAACGCTGGTCAGATCGTCACATCCCTCATTGCACTCCCTTGCTTCGGTTTCGGCTCGGACAAGCTCATCAAGTGGTTCGCGGGCCGACGCAATGGCATCCACGAGCCTGAGATCCGTCTGATTCCTCTTGCTTTCCCCATTGTCGTTGGTGTTTTTACCGCTGTCTTATACGGACTTGGTGCTACCTATCCTGAGAAGTACCATTGGTTCACCTATGTCTGGGCACTTGCTGCGTGAGTATCTCCCCATTCTCAAAAAAGAGGCCCCAAATTTCTAACTACTCATAGCTACTACTTCACGTTTGTCGGAGCCAACATTGTCGCTATCACATATCTTCTGGACAGCTATCCTCAGCGAGCCGGTCCCCTCCTGGTCATTATCTGTGCCCTCCGTGGTGTTATGTCATTTGGCGTCAGCTACGGAATTACTCCCTTCATCGAGAGAAATGGGTACGATGGCGCCTTTGGTGTCTTCGGTGGCTTGACTGGTGCATTTGGAGTCCTCGGCATCTTCGTCTTCATCTTCGGTAAGAAGATCCGAAAGTTCACTGGAAGGTTCTGCGAGGACAAGGACAAGACCGAGTAAACTTATCCGAAAGGGTTATAATTACGAAGTTGCAACGGCAGCGGTTGCTTTAGTCTTCGGTTATTGTTCTGAGTGAATGAAGGAGTGTTTAGTGGTTAATATGAATATGATTATGATACAGTTAGAACAGCTTCTCATTGCCTTGATAACAAAGTGATATGTCTCCACCATGCAGAAGATGCCATAGCAACAGATTTCTAGCATTGACAGGGTACCAAATCAGATGGTAGAAAGCTATCCGTACCTTGACAGCCCATGGAAATTTCTATGGAGTAAGGTCTCGAAAAGGGCCATACCCCTCTAGTGCTTCAGTCTTATTTTCAGTCGAACGCATATTGGGAAGACAGAGGCATGTACTCTTAAGTGTCGATTACGGAAAGTCTCCCTGTATAAAAAAGAACATGAACGCATGCTTGGCCGGAAAGCCAAGATCTCAAAGGTCTATACACATATGGAACAAGATATTGGTATCACTCAATCTCTTACTAACTAAATACACTGTCAAGGGTTTGCGGTTCCATTCTTCTGGCGCTCTTCCCAGTCCTCGGCTCCGTTATAATCACAATTGTATCTCATAAACTGAGCAGGATCAAGATTCACCTTCTTGCTCACCCCATCAGTCGCTGGCTTCGCCTGCTCCCGGCTAAACTTCTGGATCAGAGATGCTCTATCATATCTGGCAGCAAAGACTCTCTCCAAAGCAGCGCCGACCTCGTCCCTCGATTGTACGTTGGCCAAGAACGCGCAGACAGCCTCCGCATCCTCAATGCTCTGTGATGCACCTTGCCCTTGAGTAGGAAGCATGGCATGTGCAGCGTCACCAATCAGGATGGTTCGACCTTTTACCCAACGTGGAAGAGGGTCGATATCTCTGAGCTGCCACAAGCCGATGTCTGGAGCAGCTCTGAAGATATCGTGGAGCCACGTAGGGAAATCTGAATAAGCTTCTAGCAACTTCTCAATACTTCCAGGAGCTACCCAGCTGTCTGAACTCTCCTCTGCAAGCTTTTCGTCTGGTACTAAAGCAACAATACCGTACAGCTTGCTGTTCCTTCCAGGTCCCATAATCACTCTTCGATCGTGGCCCATGATCATGGTTGTCTTGGGCACTCGGGGATCCAGGAGTTGATTTGGTAGAGAGAGCCCCTCAAGATTCTCAGTTGGGATCAGCATTCGATAAGCTGACGTGCCGGTCGGGAGAGCATTTTTCTTCTCGCCTACCACGGCAGTTCTCACAACACTATGAATACCATCGGCACCAATGATGAGGTCGCCGTGAATCTTCTCGCCCGAGTCCAATGTCACGATGCCTTCATCACAGTCGACACTCGCGACTTGGCAACTTGTGCGAACATCTACAGGGTTTCCATAAGCTTCTTTGCTTGCTGCAGCGGTTCCCAGCGCTGCTTGTAGATCTTGCCTGTGATAAAGCATACGCTCGGCACCGAACTGTCCCTTCTGGAAGGGCAGTTCTCTGACTAAGTTGCCATCTGCATCAAAGATTCTGAAGCCCTGGTCGGCTTGAGGCTCGGCACTCTCAAGGAAAGGATCAAGCTTCCACTTGGTGATGATCTTGCTAGCGTTGGGCTGTAGCGAGATCAAAGCGCCGACCTCGCGAAGGAGGCGAGAGCGCTCAAGCACCGTAATGCGTCTGTTGGGGTGTCTTAGAGCAAAGGCCTGGGATTAGTTAGCTGGGGGTTTTAGTGTATCTGAGGTTTCGCCAGACTTACGGTTGCGAGACCTGCGATGCCTCCACCAACAATCACAACATGTAGTTCAGGCATGCTTCCCATGATGAATATGGTATGGTATCGAGATATTGCGCTTGAGCTTTTCGTGACAGTAACAATGATACTGATCTTGCCAATCGCATCTTATACGGTGATGCCAAGGGTCTGGTTAGGGGCCACGCTAGGTACGGTAGCATCGCTTGGTCCGAAGATCAACGGAGCAGCAAACCGAGTCCGAACCGAATCGAACCGAAGGGACCGCTGCAACACAAACCGAGATCGGTCTGCAAGGTCAGCCCCTCACTTCACTAAGAGAAAGCTAATCCTTTACAAGATAACATGGAGCATTGACAAAGGATGCAGCTCTAATGAATGACATGACGCGTGTCGCCGCCGTAGATGAAGAATGAACGCGGCTAATAGATTCGGTATTTCAAGTTTTATACAGACTGACTTGAAGCTTCGGGCATGATCTGAAGCTCAGGGATACATGTTCCAGGTTGGTAGTCAGTTCTTCCAAGCAGCTCAGTGCGTGAAAAGTATCATCACAAGAGTTATCGTCAAGTTATGTATTCTACCTAGATCAACACTCTCAACTGTCCCGTCTCGATCTGGCTCCCGTCCATATTCACAGGTGTGACTAGTAGGATACTGAATAACCGTGGCTTTCTTACAGTCATGAGCTTATGTAGTGCACAGTATTATACGTAGGGCACTCCATCACAATGAGGATCATGATAGAACGTGCGCTGTATCTCTGACAAAACATATGCATTCTGATGTCTTTATGCTACAATAACTACAAACTCCTTTCATTATGATCACGGCCCCTCCTCTCTAGCTAGCCTCTGCCTTGATGTAAGGAATACCCGTCAACTTAAAAGCCCTCTCGTTCAGAACGGGTTCGTGCAGGGGTCTGTCGCGTACTACGTGATCAGGCTTGCCGTTGCGCTTGGCCTCGTTAGAGCCGAGGTGGCGAGCGTTGGGCCAGTGCTGGGCTTGTTAGTACTCGAAACAAAATAGACGGGTAGGAATAAACTCACTGTTGTGCCGACTCTTCGCTCAAAAGCGTCCTTCTTGCGGATGAGGTCCTCTTGAGACGCCTCAGACACGGGCATGAAGCAAGTGTAGATGGCGAAACGGTCCTGTTGGCTCTTCACAGGAATGTTATAGTGAGGGGTTCGGGAATCCCAGAGGATCAGGTCACCAGGCTCAGCCTCGACCTTGTACCACTCGCAGCCATGCTCCTCGAGCCACTTCATTCCATTGTCCGTGAATCCGTACCACTCCTTAGTCCAAGCGGGAATGCGCTCTTCAGTACCACGGATCTCATCGTGGAACTGCTTGCTCTTGGTGTGGCCGCCCTTGGCGACAATGAGACCGCCGTCATTGGGGCCGTTGGGAAGAAGGTTGACGAGTCCTTGGAGGCAGCGGAATCCAGGCACATCGGGGTCCTGATCTTGATGAGGCCAGGGCTTGTTCTCGGGAAGGTTCTCTCTGTTGGCAAAGCCATAGTTGATAGCGTCGAAGGAGACAATGAGATCCTCAGATCCAAGAGCCTTCTCGAAAGCTCCGACAACACCAGGCTCGGATCGAACTCCCCAGACAAAGTCCTCGTGGGCGGCACCGTAGTTCAGAAGCATACCCTTCTCGTTGATGACGGGAAGCTTGTCGGGGTGAACACTTGAGGGGTCGTTTCGGTTGTATCCGAGGCCGCTGAGAATTGTCAGTAAACACTCAGGTACTGGCGATGCGGTCGTATACTTACAAGCTCTCAATCAGACCGTACATACGGTTAGCGTAGCTCAGAGCGCGCTCCCTGGGGATAGCGCCCTTGACAACGGCATACCCGTCACGGACAAGGTCATCTCTCCAGTCGCCATAACGCCTGTTGTTGCCATCGATCACGATGCGCTCAAGTCCCTCGGGGCGGAGCGTGAGGGTTGGGTGCTCCTCAGTAGCGGTGGTGGTGGTAGTTGCTGAAGGGGCCATCTTGGAGACTGATACTTGCTTAGGATGAAGTTTGAACCAGATGCTTCAGTGGTAACCTGTTGGCTTGGATTAAAGTTGAAGGTCGAAATTCCCATTCCTCTTTATATCCAGCTCGAAGAAGCGGCTCTTCGGCCCCACAGAGTCCATAATACTGGTGCGTAGACTAAAATCTGGGGTAATGTAGGATCAGCAACGAGTTGATTGAATGTCCGAACCGAGCCAACCGAGTTCAACCGAGCGGACGAGTTCTCAAATTTTGTAGTGAGGCTTTCGTCTCGGCTCTGTGTCAATCATTTGACCATGTTTGTCGTGGATTTCGCCTCACTACTGGGCTAGAACACTGTTTCCCGCGCCGAGACCCGTGAACGGTTGCTGGATCAAGAACCCCGTGGAAACCTTCGGCGGCTCGCGTTACGCGACATGATTCCGTAAATGACCCAACAGTCACTTTTCTTTTCTAACTGTTGGGTCATAATGGTACAGTCCGCTGGCTGCATATACCCGTGTTGCTTTACATGCGATTATCTCCTGTCGATATGATCTGGGAGGTGAGGAACTGCTGATGTGAGGATCAAGTGTCTACTAGTCATAGACACAGCATGCGGGATATTATTCTAGTATTTGGGCTTGTCTCTCTGTGATTACGACGATCTGAAGGGCGGTTGAGTGTAGAGCGTAAGAATCGTGCGTTGCGCATCTCACGAGGTAGGAAGAGCCTCGAGGCATCGCCTGTAACCTGTGACGAAGCTTTTCCAATACAATATTTTACTACCGCCAGATGAGTCTGAGAAATATCGACATGAGCCTATTAGACCTTAGTACAGAATTAGGGTTTTCGTTTACCTAATCTTAGCAAGGAGATCACAGGTTGTCGCAACAAAGGATGATGATGATAATTCCCTAAGCCTTTTCCCTTGCAACCCGACTGACAACCTTTTCAAGGATGATAGGCAGTTTCCGAACCTCTCACGCATGATAAGCTTACACAATGAGCCCATATGATGGAGTCCGAGCGGCTCGGCTCGGTGTGCATGGGAATGAAACCGACGAGGATGATCGTTTGGAGTTTTATATATCAGGGATGCGCCCACTGGCGACCGACTAGGTACTTTACACTGAAACGATCCATCCTTCTGTCGAGTCACTTATGCTGGACCTCCTGCCACAGGTATATAAAGAAGACGCTCTCGTCAATTCATTACTGCAATGGGTATCTAATCCGAAGTCATAATATGCTTAGGTAAGTTCATAATAAACTCGGAGTCTTTGACCATTCATGCGCCATCTCAACACATCCCTTGATCTCCAATCGTGGCAAAGTCACTCTCCATCACAGCCCAGAAGTGGTCCAAAGGCATAGCTTGGAAGGGATCCTGGAAGTACTCCAACGGATCAAACACGAACGAATCGGTCCCGAAATCGCCGAATTGATTTGGCGATAACATCCTCTGATCGTTATTTGTGGCCTGCAAGTCTGGCTGTGGAGGTCTTTGTGTTTGATCAAGAGAAGAGTTATTATCGCCCGACAAGACTTGGTTCACCCGCTGCGTCAATTCGAGAACACCTTTCACGAATTCGCTGTGTTGCCCGACTCTTCGATAACAGTCTGCCACGTAATCCGATGCGATGCGTACAAGCTCCCCGTCGCTGCGGCCCATGCGCTTGTGAGGCTTCTTGAATGTCTGCAGCGCGAGGGTTGTGGCAGCAAGGAAGGTCGGTGTAGGTGTTAATAGAGGAAAGTCAGGTTGGGAATCTGCAAACTCTGCGACTTGCGTTATGATAGACCTTGCAGCTTCCACGCAAGTTGTTTGGCTCTGTAGTAGTCGTGTTGTGCTAATCTTGGCCTCGTGCTTTTGCACCTCGTTGCTGAAAGAGGCTTCGGGAAAGAGGAGAGATGCTCGTAGAAGGGTAATTTGAGCCTGTTCCAGATGCGTCAGTAGTTTTAGTGTCATTCGGCAGAAGAAACTTACTTGATGGAATTGTAGAGACAGAAAAACCGCGAACGAATGCTCTTCTGAACTTTTGGGAGTGCTCTGGTTTGCCTTTGCATCTTCCGACGCCTCGTCAAGCCAATCAACAAGCGCCTGATCAAGCTCTGAGATGCCTGACAGGAACTCCAAAGCGGTCTCTGCTCTGCGCTGAAATATGTGCTCACTAATCTTGCCCACCAGCAAAGAGAGTGACACCCATCTGATGAAACAGGGATCGAGACCGCTGGTTTTGCCGGGCAACGGTTGGTCGCAATCGGTAATCTCAATGGCGCTCGGTCGACCGGTCTCCAACTGCATGGACTTCTCCAAAGCATAGCATGCCCACCAGACCCGGGAATGTAATTGTCGGTCGACCGGGTTGCTGGAATCCTCGTTCGGATTGGATATGACGATCTTGCGGTGGAAGCCTATTGAGTAGCCAATTCGTATGGCTTGGCCAAGGAGATGCCAGCATTGGCCGTCCTTCCCTGTAGACATTGTCAGCGTCGCAAGTCTGAGAATTGATGAGAAGGATCTCAGCGTGTGAGATGTCGGGTGAGGATGGCCTGAGGACGTGAGTGAGTAATTACCTCTTGCACGCATTGCGATTGCGAGTAAGACAAGCGCTTGTACCGAGCTCATATAAGGAAAGCTCAATAGGTGGCTCACTAGGGAATAAGCTCCAGTGAGATAGCCAGTTGCCGTTGGCGATATTTGACCTTCGTGGTCATCCATTCCGATGCTCAGCACGGCGTAGACTGCGACAAGAGCCGGCGCATCGACTGAGGTCACCGCGCCTTGGAGCCCAGTCGGAGATGTCTGTTGCATTTCGGAGAATCGCAGTACGTCGGATATGAAGGCTGTATGATCGAGAACGGGGACAAGAGGGTGCGTGCGACTGAAGTATTTCTTCAAGCAGGGCTCCATGACTGACATGCTTGGAAGATCCGGGAGGATTGGCACCAATGGAAGGGCGTATTCTTCTGTGAAGCACATTCCCCATCGGAAATGTCTGCCAATTGGGTCAAACCCGCGTCGCTGGAGGAAAAGGTCGATGAATCGGGTGAGGCATTGTAGGCTGCTTGAGCCCATGTACTGCACGCAAGCTCAATTAGTATGCAGCTATGAGACGAAGCCCGAATACTGACCTTGATGCGATGCGACGACTCATCAGTGTTCATAACCACATCAGGACTGTCGTTCGTGTGCACATCTGTACCGCTATCAGGCGTGCTCTGGCTCTCCTGGTAAGCGCGCTCAATCCACGATGGGTTCCTCTCTTTATTCCCAGCATGTTGTGACCCCACGATCGAAGAGGCGGGAGAGCTCTGTTGGCTCGCGGTCGCAATTGAAGCTCGGCGCTGGATCGGTGATATTGTTGATATGCTCTGTGAGCTTTTATGCGGCCATTTGCGCACCGCTGGACCATTGGGTCTTCTTGGGTCGAAGGTCTCACACTCGTCGCCGCGAAGAACACAATTGCGACACTTTGGCGTTGTCGCATCGCATCGCACTTTGCGCTTGCGACATTGTGTGCAAGCTAGTGATAAACGGCCACGCTTTGATCGCGGCGGTCTTGGTGAGAGAGGTTGTTCTTGTGATGCCGTATCCATTTTGGCGATGTCGGTAGGGAATGGTAGAATACTTGGGACAGCGATTCTTGGGGATGGACAAGATGGACAGCTTTGGGATATTCAGGATAGATGAACGGAGTAGACACTTTGACGATGTAGCCTCTTTCAAGCTCGCGACTCAGTCTCCGTCGTAATGCCCTGAGACTTGATTCAATTGACAACAACAGGGTGAGGCCGTGAGCTCAGTCAGAGGTTCTGCGTCTCTCCGAGACGGTGACCGAGGGTGTCGTCAACAATTTGTATCCCCCGCAGATAACCATGACACAGGCAAAGACAGGGCGCTATCGCAGCGAGCGTCCGGGGTACAGAGCACTAAAAGCATGTTCCCCGCATGCCTGGGGATCTCCGAATCGCGGAAGAGCTTCACGGCTTCAGATCATGGGAATATTTTCTCGCGGGGTAGACTCTGGGGTCTCCTAATAGAGACTAGATGGCCCCCACGAAGTTCGAGGCCCCGGGTTGACTTGGTCATGTTCAATTGTGCTCGTTTTCATTGGAGATGAGCTCTTGAGACGTTGAGGAGGCGTCGTCGCTAAACTTCGGTTCGATTCGGTTCGGAAAAGGTCAACCAACTGAACCGAATCGAGGGGTAGGTCTGTCGCTCAGAGTCTGGGGTTGGCGGATTTGCAACGAGACGCGACTCAAGACTCGCGGCCAAATGCAAAAGTGCTGGCCATAATTCAGGCTGTATTTTTCGTGGACGTGTCTGAATATTTTCTAATAGTATAGGTAGCTCGAAATTACTTCCTCTTGCATTCTCTGAGACACCCGAGAAAGCTTGCGCTGCTAACCTAAGGTTGATGAGTCTCTAATCCACCGTCAGCGTGTTTTTCAAGGCTGGCGACGGGGCTGGCTATGTCCACAGCCTCTTTACATTCGCTGTCGCGTCATCGATTTTGCCATAGATTGGATAATCTCTGCCATTAGAATGCATAAACAAGCCTGTCGCTCGAGAGATGATGAGGATTACGCTGGTTATCGGAGGAGAATTCGCTGTCAGACTACCTGTATTCTCTTGGTGGCCCAGTGACTTATTTATGCGTGGAAGCGACTTCATAGGCAACTCAAGATTACCATCCACCAAGGCGTCAGCCTACGTGGTGAAACGTTTCTACCTTTCGGTGGAAGCAATCCGTATAATTCATACGAGTAGTATAGTAAGAAAGGTCGGATGTTGCAATCATCCTTTGGCTCTGTTTGCCTTCCCGCTGTTGGTGCGCGTTTGCTCTTCACATCAGGGCATTCACTTGTACAGAAGAAAACAGTGCAACAACGCCATCCAGCCAAACATGATTCTCTCGTTTTAGACTTTTCCTTTGAGTTGCAAAATGGTTTTCTTGTTTTCGCTTTTTTTAAATGCTCCAATTTCTGTCACTCTCTGCTGGGGGAGGACGCTTGATAGGCATCAGCTGTTGGCCAGAATCAATTGCTTCAAGCAGCAAATTCACGACCTGCACAGTCACCCTGGAGATTCTTCCCGACCCATCTACTTTTGTTACTATCTTCTATAACCAGAGTATCAATGAATTTTACTCTTTTCTGGACATTGATTCTGGACAAACAGATTAATTCACGACTTCTCCGCCGCGCACATTGAACGGCCTCGGGTCAGCGTCAATATCTGCTGGTGTTAGCTGGAGGGAGATATGGTATAGTTACTGAACACAGGCGAGGCGTTGCACTGCATGCGCTGAAAGTTCAGCGCTCCGATTGAGTTCACCAACGGTCCAAATAAAGTTGGAAGTTTCAATCCGAAATCTACCTTAGAGTAGCATTGTCAGGTTAAGGTAATTTTTTCAATTTAAAAATTCCTGAACAAGCTTTTAGTCACATGGTCAGGAAGTCAATTGTCCCCCTTCATGGCACCATTCGTTGTTATTCGTGGCATCGCGCTTGTGCTACCATACGGTGTTACAAGACGCCATGAAAATTGAGATATCAGTCCCCTCTCAACTCACAACGTTCCTCACCCGCTGCCTCTTCACAATAAATAAATAACAACATTGCCTTTTCTCCCTCTCCTTGCCTCACGGGCCAATCGCACAAGACCTAATTGCCGTTCTCATCGGCACGCTACCACGAAGATCATGCAACCCTCCCGGAATCTACATCCCGAACCGAAAGCGAGCCGAACCAGCGCAACCTAACCCTCGAATAAGTGGCTCGTTCAATAATCTCCTGTTTACAAAATCGCCGGTTCCTGTTCGATCGATTTCTCGGCTGCAACATCACGCGTATCATGTCAGAGCCTCAACAGTCACAGCCATCTCAAGATGAACAGCCAAACGAGAAGGACTCTGTCGGCGCGCGCCTCCAACCCGTGGAGACGGGTGCATCGTACGAGCCACCGCCCATGAAGACACTTCAGCGGCGTCTTGTTGTTCTTTCTCTTTGTTTGACGCTGTTCCTCTGTGCTTTAGATACTACTATCTTGGCAACGGCACTTCCCACCATCGGTAAAGAACTAGACGTATCAGCTCGCGAATATGCCTGGATCGGATCCTCGTATACCCTGTCCACGACAGCGGTGACGCCTGTATGGGCAAAGGTATCTGACATCGTCGGTCGCAAGGTCAGCATGATGACTTCCACTGGTCTTTTCATGGCCGGAAGTCTCATTTGTGCTTTGGCGAATTCAAGTGGCATGTTAATCGGGGGAAGAACTGTCCAGGGTCTTGGAGGTAAGCACTCTCTATCAAACAACGACTTCGACCCGCTAACTAGACTAAGGCGGCGGCTGTATGGTGCTAATAACTATCCTCATCGGGGATCTGTTTCCGCTGAAGGATCGTGCCAAATACTATGGCATAACAGGCATAGTGTTTGGCGTGGCTGGAGCCATTGGACCTGTACTGGGTGGTGTCTTCTCTCAGGCAGTGACATGGAGATGGTGCTGTAGGTTGACACCACAAGCCCCTTTGGAGATAGCTGCTAACATTACCAGTCTACATTAACTTACCCTTTGAGGGAATTGCACTGGTTGGGCTGTTCTTCTTGCTCAAGGTCGACATCGAGAAGGTACCTCTCGTCGACGGAATTCGCAGCCTCGACTGGCCTGGCTTTGCTTTCATTATCGGTGGCACCATTTGCTTCCTCTACGGACTTGAAGCTGGTTCAGGTGGACTTGCGCCCTGGAACTCTGCTTTCGTTATCTGCCTTTTGGTCTTTGGAGTCGTCATCCTGGCACTCTTCATGGTTTGGGAAGCGAAGTTTGCCAAAAATCCCATTATTCCTATAAGAATCTTCCAGAGCACCACCAATATCGCCGCCTTCGCGGTCGCCAACCTCCACTCGTTCATATTCATTGCCTGCGATTACTTCTTGCCTCTGTACTTCCAAGTCGTTCTAGGTTTTTCACCAATCATATCCGGAGTCACGCTTTTTCCTCTGATCCTCCCAATGTCTATCTCGACTGGTATCGGAGGACTGATCGTGAGAAAGACTGGCAACTACAAGCTGATCATCTTGGTGGGTGCCGCGCTGATGACTTTGGGAATCGGTCTCTTCATTAGCCTCGGTCAACGCAAGGAATGGCCCAAGCTAGTCATAGCAGAGGTTATCGCGGGTCTCGGCTGCGGTGTACTCTTCCAGAACCCTATGATCGCTCTTCAAACGCATGTCCACCAGAGAGATATGGCGGCGACTATGTCAGCGTACACTTTCATGCGTGGCCTTTTTGTCTCAGTATCAATTGTTGTTGGAACGGTCTTTATCCAGCGCACTGTTCACGGTGGCAACTTGACTGCTGTGTCTAGTGACAAGGCGCAGGGTGAGACAGACAAGCATGGGTATGTCAGTGGTCTACGTGTTATGTGGGCATTCTACACTGCCTTGTGCGGACTGATGCTTGTGTCGGCTGTTTTCATCAAACCAAAGCCAGTGAAGATGGAGGAAGTTAGTAGTGAGGCAGCAAGTGAGGCTCAGCAGAGCGATAAGTGCTGATGCTGAGGAGAACCGAACCAAGTTGAGATGAGCAAGTGTATTAGCGAAACCACCTAGAGACATACAGGATCGAGGTGAGGTTATAGATAAAAGGAATATTTCCACCATCTGATGGCTTCTAATGATTCCAAGTGATCTATCTCGCAATTAGTGACCTTAAGTAGAGGTAAGTTTCAGCAAAAAGAGTGAGCATCAAACGAAATGATGGCAAAAAGACGTGGTTCCGCCCGGGATCGAACCGGGGACCTTCTCGGTGTTAACGAGATGCCATAACCAACTAGACCACGGAACCGAGCTTTTGGATGACTCATCTGGCATCGCAGGGAATTATGTTGGCACTCTGATTGTCCCTGGAAGAATTGAATCGCATTTCAAAGGTCGTGGACGCAAATGGGATGAGAGGCTCGCCTCCAACTGAAGCGCAAAGCCTGGAACCTTCTTTACGATTGATCGGCTTCGATAAGGTTAAGCATCGAACGGCGGGGTATTAACGGCCGGAGTCGTAACAAGAGCGACCATTGGTGAACGCGACCATCTCATTCTGTCACGAATACGTCAAGGCGATTACATCAAAGAGGAACTGCAATGAATGGCATTGATACATGAATTGGGTATTAAGTAAATTGAAGTAAAGTCTATGTAAAATTAAACGCTATGATGCCACCATTAATTTTCGGGTTTCCAGCCCCAGTAGTAACTTTTATGAGATGATTATGTGAATGATTGCTTGGTGTTGACTCTGTCAATGTCGTAAGGGTTGCCCTCATACGACCTGCGACGCGACGCCATTGAAGCCCGAGACGCGCGCGATGCATGTGAAGCGTGCGATCGTACAGAGTGATGTGTCCTGCTAGCAGTGATGGGAGCGTAGGCAGGCTCCTCAACCTCAGTTGAGGCATCGTCGTCAAAGTTCTCCTCCTCGGGAACAGTCTCATCATTCTTCTCCTCCTCAGATGAGGGAGCAGCGTCGTTTTGAAGCTTGCGCATGAAAGCAGCGGATTGAGCAGCGAACTTGCACTTCTCACGGATGGAAGCGCCGTACTTGTAAAAGAGGAAAGGGAAGGGAACGCAAGCCAGGGCGAGGAAAGCAGGGACTGAAGAAGCCCAGTGGATGCCGAGGTCTTTGTACATGTAAGAGGTGAAGAGAGGGAATGCGGCACCGAAGAGAGATCGGAGAACCGAGTTGGCAGCCAGGACAGAGGCGGCGAAGATGGTGTAGGAATCAATGAGATAGTTCATAACACTGAGGAAGACAAGAACCATGCCGAATCCGAAGGGGACACCAGCAGCGATACTGGCCATCCAGTGGATGCTAGGGTCGTTGGTCCAGGCGAACCAGAATAGACCAATAGGCAGACAGACGGAGCCGATAAGGCAGGCGGGCAGACGGGCTTCGGGAGGTGCGAAGCCACCGTGGTTCTGCTCGATCTTGATGTAGCGTTTGTTCTGAGGGATGGTGTATGCGATAGCCAAGAGCATGCCGACCATGATGCCAAGGAAGGCCAGGCCACCGACACCAGAGTTCCAGCCACGGTTCTGCTGATAGACAATAGGGAAAGCGCCGAAGAGCATGTACAGAGTACCGTAAACGATAGCCATGTAGACGGAGAGGAGAAGGACGATAGGCTCCTTGAAGAGCAAGATCCAAGGTCTAGACAGCGCGGTCTTGAAAGACTCGGTAAGAGTAGTCTTACCACGCTCGTAGTCAATCTGGCTGACATAGACATGTCCTGTGATCTTGGAGAGCTTGGAGGCACGTTGTCGGAGAAGGACGGGGGCGTATGTCTCGGGGACCAAAAGGGTGCCGGCGATCCAGAGAGCACCAGAGAAGGCACCGAGGAAGCCCATGACCCAGCGCCAACCAGCGTTCATACCGAGGAAACCTCCAATGATGGGACCAAGGACGGGTCCAAGGAAGGGAGCAGCAGCGAAGAGGGCCATGGCGAGACCTCGCTGAGCGGCAGGGAACATATCAGCGATAGTACCACCGGCGTTGGTGAGAGGCGATGAGCCGAAAGCGCCAGCGAAGAAACGGAGGACGATCAGGGTCTGGGCGTTCTGTGCGCCCGCGCAGCCAGAGTTGAAGGCAGTGAGGGCAGCATAGGTACCGATGAAGAGGTATTGACGACCGAACATCTCACTGAGAGGGGCCCAGAGAAGGGGACCAATAGCGAAACCCAAGACGAAGAGTGACACACCCAGGGTAGCTACCTCTTGGCTGATGTGGAATTCCATGATGATCTCGCGGATACCGCCAGTGTAAGCCGACGACACGAGCGCGACGGCAAGGGTTGTGAGAGCGACGGTCATGGTGATGAACCACTTCTTGACCAAGCTGAAGCCCATGGGGTTTCGGGGATCGTTGGGGATCCATTTCACACGGTAGGGGTCTTCCTCAGTACCTGAGCCATCGTACTTGTAATCTCGAACCTCTGGTGTGATGCCAGCCTGGTCAGCGACCAATCGCCAGTAGGGTATTCTTGTCCGCGCAGGGACTTCGATGTTTTCCGAGTCGCTCATCGCTGTGGTCGTAATAATCTAACTACCAATCGAGGCTGTGGAATGATTAACGTTCGGGTGTTCCGCGTCGGCTAGTGTTATTGCGATCTGTGGTGTGAGAGACAAGATCTAATGTCGATCATCGGTGACTCGGGGAGCCAAGGCAGTTTATAAACAGAGACAAGGGACGGTTCCACATCGAAAAGGTAGAAATTTTTATTAATCAACGACGTAACGAGCACGACTAACGACTAAGGAGTTCAAATCTCTCGAATTCCATGGCATGGATTCGTCGGATCCGCCGACCGGCCGTAAGTCCCCGTACAGGCTTGGGCTTCTCGTGGTGACTGGGTCCTTACGTTAAATCCGTCAAGGGATGATATCACCAAGCGAGAGGCTAGAACATTCTGGGTTACTCCTTTATCTCGTTATGGTTGTGCCTCGGCCCATCTTCCTTAGCTTGTCGGACCCGGAACGGGGTTTTCGGCCGTAATCATACAAACCCCGGCCCTCGATACGGATATTTTTTTACTTTGGACTGGTTACAGTCGGAAACTGCGCGGCTTTGTAATATCTGCGACGTAACCTTTGCTGTTCAGATGCAAGAGATTATGTTTTGGGTTTGATGATACACATTTTCTACCTAATTTGACTGTTTCGGAGAGCTGATCAAGCCCGTCAAAGCGACGTCCGCGGAAACTCCATGGACAATTGTACGAAAACTTTGCGAAAATCACTTCATTGGTTGAGGCTTATGCTGAAAATTCTTTTGCCACGGAGTTGCGTCATGACTTTTCCCGAAATCCGGTTTCAGCTTATCAATGGCTCGGTCCCGAGGCACACCTTTCGCCTAACCCAGCTCCTTCGCCCTGGAGACGGAGCTTGATGACTCGTGAACTCCTGTTGCTTATCGCATGATCCGCTTGTTAAGCACCAGGGTAGATCTTTCGTATCTAGATTCGAGGGTTTGAAATGGAGATCTTTTACGTAGTATCCAATCTTACCAATGTCCCGGAGTTAGGATATGGCGATATGCTTTGGCCCAACAGATATCAGGGTGAATAAACTTCTCTGGGGTCATGCCGTGGCCGACCTGCTCTATTTATGTCCAGTGTTGACAGCTACAGTTTTACATCGAGGGAGTAGCAATATGGAAGATATAACTCAACATGAAGCCAGGATCAAAGCAAATAAATTTTTTGATAGAGAACACTAAGTACTAAAATTATTATTACCTCTAAATAATGTATCTGCTTCTCAAAACCGCTCTGTCTCTCAAATCATTTAGACAGCTGCAGGGTAGGACAGACCCATGCAGTCGTCTCACGGTATCACGCGAGTCGGAATCCCGCTGCAGACTGGAGTTGACATTGACCGCGTCACTCAAATGCAAAGTCCGTTCCGTGACACGAAACACGTCCAGCCAATTCCGTCCCTCTATCTCAAGTTCTTAACAATGAATTGGTAAGCCTGTATTCATGGGTGTCCACGCGAACTTGAGAAAGCCGCTCGTCTCTTCGGGGCGTGTCGTTCTGCTCCAGGTTCCTGAGACCTTACTCCCACCCAATCTTTCAGCAAAACAGCTAGGTTCCGTGGTCTAGTTGGTTATGGCATCTCGTTAACACCGAGAAGGTCCCCGGTTCGATCCCGGGCGGAACCACGTTTTTTGTCCTTCGGCACTTTGATCTCGCCAAGACGGGCACCATCTTTTGGCCAAGCACTACTCCGTACCAAGTCATGTTTTCTAACGGCTCTTGTCCGTATTCTTATTAGATCTGTCATAGGGTTCTGTCCAATGGTCATTCCGGACTTTTTATTTGGAATTTCTACTCGTACGCTCAGTTGAAGGCCTTCTGAATCGTATACCGAAGGCGGTCAGAGTCAGCAGACCATGCACAGTTGCTCCCATACGCTGTACTTCTAGGCATCCTAGGAACTTATGCTGAGCCATATTGATGCGTAGGAATATGCAACGTTAACCTTGAGTTCGTCTAGACCATTCCGTTCTACAGTTTAGCCCAGGCCTCCCGTCCAAGCTAGCCCTACGCAACCACAAACAACCCCGGATCTAGTAGGGCCGAACCAGGAACCAGATCAGGCTGGAATTGAACCGTTCTTCTGCAATGCATGCACATACGTCGCATACGAGTTCATCGCGACTGGCTGGCTATATCGGTTAAGCATCTTGTATCACATCGTGCAACACTTTACGTGCTTTTGCCACAGCATCATGAGGTCTATTGTCTTCGAACAATTGCCCAAATCCAAGCATTATTGAAGGAACATAATGGCCTCACGTCGTATGACTGGCACTGCCCCAATCAAATTTGCTCATTTTCCAAAGGACCACTCAGCCCCGTTATTCTAAGCACTAATAACCCTTGCTCTCTAGGCTGTCAGTGACAACCAAGGCACGTGCATAGCGAAGGATGGCGCTTGGGAATACGCTTGTCTCGAGCATAGTTTCCGATGCGAAGTAGCGAATGGCGGATGTAGGTTCGAACCACGGTGAGCTGAGGATCGGGCCGTGCAGTCATCCTTTCAGCTACGGCATTTAGTATGTAAAGCTGAACTATCCCAGCGACGATCTTGATTCATCGCCAACTGCACTTCTTCTTCTTCACAAGACTCAATATGCATTCATCTTTGTTCACGCTGTTGGTGGTAGCAGCATCTGCCCAGGCCTCTTGTGCCCGGGCTACGCGCAAGTTCTCTCTCAAGACCACTTACGACGCCAGCAACTTCTTTGACCAATTTTACTTCAGAGATGTATGATCTTGATCTCACAATCAACCGGACGGCTCTGACAAGATAGGCTGCCTACTACGATAGCATTGACCCTTCCTACGGAGGTGATCCCACTCACGGATCAGTCAACTACTTGAGCAAAAGCAAGGCTCAGTCTGCTGGTCTTGCCAAAACAACCAACGGCCAAGTTTACGTCGGTGTTGACTCAGTGAACAAGGCTAAACTTCTCGGTTCAAGCAAGACCAGACACGGCAGAGACAGTGTCCGTCTGGAGTCCAAGGCTACTTATGGCAATGGCCTTTTGATTGCCGACATTGAGCACATGCCTGGTACGGCTTGTGGTGTTTGGCCATCCTTGTGAGTTCCATTTGAATGTCTCACCGGATGTGAAAAGCTAACATTTGTCGCAGCTGGTCGTACAATTTCGACGAGGACCCCGTGGGGGAGATTGACATCATCGAAGGAATCAACGACCAAAGCCAGAACGTCGTCTCGTTGCATACATGCGGTGCTTGCAAGTTCACCAAGATCGGCGGTCTTGATGAGCGCCCTAACTGCAACAATGGCGGAACTGAGTCTGAGCAATGCGAAGACGGCACCAACTAGTCAGTGTATCACGGTATAATACAGGACAGTAAGCTAACTTACGCTCTCAGCGACGGTTGCGGTAGCACTCACGCCTCAGGTTCATATGGATCGGCCTTCAACAAGGGCAAGGGAGGTGTCTATGCTGTCTGGCTTGAGTCAGATGCTCTGAAGATCTACTGGTTCAACCGCAAGAGCATCCCAGCCGACATCAAGTCTGGAAACCCCGATCCCAGCAAATGGGGCACTCCTGCTTCGCTGTTCCTCAGCGGTTCTGGTTGTAATGTTGGAAAGTATTTCAAGGGACAGACCATCGTAAGTCTAACAGTAGACACAAACAACCGGGTGCTAATGCGAAATAGATCATCAACACTGCGTTCTGTGGAGATAACATCGATCAAGGCACTTGGAACGAGGAGTGCAAGGCTTCTACTGGATCTAAGACCTGCGATGACTATGTCACCAACCACCCTGAGGCTTTTAAAGAGTCGTACTGGCTCTTTAACTCCATCAAGTATTACCAATAGTTCATGTAGTTAGATCAGAAGCAAGCGTGTGATCTTTCAATTGACATGCCTTTCAAGATTAGCTCAACGATTCCACTTATTGCAATATCATGAACGGAAGCTAGGCTTTCCTTGTGATATAGTCAAACATGTTTATTTGTCCAAGGCTCAAAGACCGAGGATCTTAGAGCTTTTCAGAGTCATAACGCCAATGCTCCACACCAGTCTTGTTTTCAACATACTCAAGGACTCCTATAACTGCTCCCATTTTATTAACCGCTTCATCGCCAGCGTCGCGTCTAGCCTGGCATTTCTCGCACTGTTTGAGCTTTATACTGTTGTAGTTCCCACAAATTGCGTCCCCTTGATACTGCATGCACTTCCAGAATATCACTTTTTCATGTACGTCAGTTGACCTGACCCAGTTGATGGTTCCGGAGCCCGCCATAGTGCTTCCTTGAATATTCCTCAAACGGTTTGAGTTGAAAAGGTCGTATTTGTCTTTTACTCTCTCTTCAGGGTATGGTGTAAGCTGAAGGAGATATTTGTGGAGGGCTTTTATAGTTGCAACTGTCACCTAGACGAGTTTTGACCCAACCCCTCTTCACTGTAGTGATTGCTGCACACGTAGCCGTGATACTAGACGGTGCTGCATTGCGGGTCATCACTTGGTAGTGGCATTTCAGTGAATGGCTGTTAAAGACTCCGTGATGCGAGCCATATCTTTGAGGGTTAGGAATATTGCAACTCCAGGTGGAGCATAGTCGATGCCTCTTAGGAGAGCAGTTCCTTCATGGGCTGGATAGATCAACACTCAAGCACAGAGGAAAATTATTTCTTTTTTCAAGCATTTTCTGCAGGTTCTCCCTAGCCATGTTGCTCACAGTAAAGCCTATTAAACGCCCGTGATAAGAAGTGACTTTGGTCTTCACTCAGAGCTTCAAATCTTCTGTGAGCATAGAAATCGACATTGAAGTCCTGGGCTGACTACTCTTTTGGTACATTCAGCACATAGTCACTGGCTGATGTCCTTAGGTGAATGCCATCGAGATCCGGCTACAAGTCACAATTTACAGATCGCCATACTGAATGCAACAACATTTTGCATATTAGCCCAAGTTCCATTTGTGTTGACTCCTGGGTATAGGACGAGTAGTGATACTAGATAAAATTGGGAATATACAGAACATATGTGCCCAAGATGGGTTCACCTCTATTCAGAGCCTGATAATTGAGTGTTGGTGCATCAGCGACCGATGCGATTGCTGGTAACGCATGTTCCTACGTCATGGAAGGGAATTCCTCCGTCACAGTCGGCGCTGGTGGTGCGGTCAGGAACAGCAGGTGAAGTCTCAGTCGAAACAGGGGGTATCTCAGCGGTACAATCGGCGGTAGCATTCATTATCGAGAAAAAGCTAGGGAGGAGTTTGGCGAGAGTCTTGCTGACTTCAGTAACTTGTCTCAGCCATGGCGGCGGCGATAAGGTCCAGCGCTCACGTCGATGGCAAAAATTAAGGCCAACACGTCTCTGGGAATTTGAAACAATATCAAGGGCGCAACGTCCGATGGCTCGATGACAGTCGGAAACTAGAAAGCAGATGCCGTGTATTTGACATCGTACTTGATCACACTTCATCTCATCCTTTACGCGTCCGCATTCCCATGCCCTTCGACCATATCGGGCCGAACCTAAAATTCTAAAGGGAACAAACCCGAAATCTGCCCCTGGCAGCATCAGTGCGAAGGTTTGTGGCTGAAGATGTATCCAATGGCCCTCGCCCGATAAGACGCCTTACAAGGCTAAAAGCCAATAGTTTTTGGCCGATCCAATGGCTTCGAGACAGACACAGCACATGAAGCTTGGCAGGAAGAGCTCAATCGACCCAAACCAAGAACAAGCACACAGCGTTGGGGACCAGAATATGCTTAAAGCACGGCGATGCTGACGGTGGATGAGTTCAATAATGAAATGAATCGCTGATTTAGCCGACAAGACCAAGTTACCAGGGTCTACTTGATGCATTGGATGTCTCGGGGAACTTCAAACACCCTGCCGATGATTCGCTGGGATCAAAGTTCATGACTGTACACTACTGCAAGGGTTGCGCATACGGCTTCCTAACCCGGTTTCCCCTCAATGACCTGACGCTAGCCCTCCTTTTTCGCATATGCCAACTGTCAAAATATCTCACCTCTGCTTGGACGCTCCCTTGTACAAACCCCCGCGGACTTTGCTCAAGTGTTCATATAAAGTTTGCAAGCATGGCAGGGTCACCTCCAACCTCAAAATCCCCTTCCCCGAAGGAATCATCGCCAAAGGAGTCATCGCCAAAGGGTTCGTCACCCAAGGAATCATCACCCCACGAACAGACAGCGCCACTGGAGCCCGCTGGTCAGCTCGAGGCAGATGAGGGGAACATCGGCGACAACGATTCAGCCATCGGCGAAAATGATGCTGGGAGCTCCACAGCTTCGATCGCCTCCAGCATTTACAAATACAGAATTGAAAATGGCAGAACATATCATGCTTACAAAGACGGCATCTATGTCGGCCCAAACGATAACTCAGAGCAAGACCGCCTGGATCTTCAGCATGCGCTTTGTCTCCTCACTTTTGACAACCAGTTATACCTTGCGCCCATCTTTGAAGAGGGCGAGACCCCCGTGAAACGGGTATTAGACATCGGCACTGGTACAGGGTGCTGGGCAATTGACTTTGCTGATGATCACCCTGAAGCGACTGTCATCGGCGTTGACTTGAGCCCAATCCAGCCTGCATTCGTGCCACCTAACGTCGAGTTCCAGATTGATGACGTGGAAGAAGACTGGACTTTCTCAGAGCCATTTGACTATATCTACACCAGATTTATGACGGTCTCGCTTGCCAACTGGCCACGGTTCTTCGGGCAAAGTTTCACGAATCTAAATCCAGGTGGCTGGCTGGAGGTCGTGGATATCCTTCCCCCAACCTCAGATAATGGTACGATGGCTCCTGAAACGGCTCTATATCAGTGGTCGAAACTCTTGCTAGAAGCAACAGAAAAGATGGGTCGACCGTTTGGTGAAACAATGACCTATAAGACACAGATGGAGGCTGCTGGCTTCCAGAACGTCACCCAGCGAGTTTTTAAATGGCCACAAAACCGTTGGCCTAGGGAACAAAAGTATAAAGAGCTAGGTAAACCAATACCTCCTGGCGCCTTTGATAGAAGACAAACTGACGTGATTCAGGTTCTTGGACCCTCGAGAATATTTCTGGCGGTCTTGACGCGATTAGTAGTGCTCTCTTCACTAGAGTCCTGGGCTGGTCGAAACCTCAGTTGGATGTTTTCCTGACTGACGTTAGAAAAGATCTCAAGAACCCTTCGATCCACGCATATTGGCCCATGTGAGTTATTGACCTTGAATATAGGAAAAGATAACTAACACAAATACAGATACGTCATTTGTGGACAAAAGCCTCAAGAGTAATGTGAACACTTGATGACATCATGAGACCTGTTTGCGGAAAACTCGATGAATGGAAAGAAAAGTAACGAACAGCACAGATTTGTCACGCCCTGAAGACAGCCAGACACGTGTATATAGAACTTATGTTATCTGAATCTTATAGATAAAGGTACCTCTGAAAACAATGTCATATGTGACTCTGCCTGCCGTAGTGACTAGTTATGTCTCACGGTACCTGCCGTTGTTGTGACAAATCAAAGCAAAGCCTTCGTGGAGTTGCTCCTCACATTAATCAGACACGGAGGAACAGCACGGCCGACTCGCCATGCTATTGGTTCTTGTGTATATGATTATATAAAGCGGGAAAATCTGAATCCTTCGCGGTCCAGACTATGATGGATCCATGGTGCTAGGACGAATAGAACGTGTTGAGGGTGGAGGACTATTCTAGGAGTAGGACAACGAAAGTCCGCAACTCCGCACTTTGACATAGCACAGCAACGAACCATGCGTAGTTTATTAACCCGTATGGCCAAGCCTATTATGCTCCAAAGTACTTCATATAAACGACTAAAGTACTTCATAGTATCCCCAAATCAAGAGATCATTTCCACGACTTACACAATGCCACATAACGTCGTTTTCGTCACCGGTGCTACCGGTTCCCAAGGATCCGCCGTGGCAAGACTACTTCTTGAGCTTGGTTGGACCGTACGCGCCACGGCTCGTAACATGGAATCTCCTGTCGCCAAGAGACTACAGGACCAAGGTGCCGAAGTTACCCCTGGCGACTGGGACAACGAAGCAGTTCTCAGAGAGGTCATCAGCGGATGCACACACGTTTTTATGAATCTGGTACCGAATATCACAACATTCACCTCGGAAGTACCAGCAGCGAAACGCATCATCGACATAGCGAAGGCAGGAGGCGTCGAACATATGATCTACTCCAGCGGTATGGCCATCAAAGACATGGAAAAAGACAAATACCATGACCCAGAACACCCTGTTGGACGCGCCCACGGATGGAAGAAAGAAGTTGAAAATCTCGTCAAGGACGCCGGTTTCGAGACGTGGACAATTCTCCGAGGGGGTTTCTTCATGTGTAACTTCCTGGCACCTAAAGTCAATGTCATGTGCTCTGGTCTCGTGGCTAGCAACAAGTGGTCAACTGCCTACACGCCCGAGGAAGAGCTACCAGTCATGGATGTTGAGGACCTTGCAAAGTTTGCCGTGGCGTCTTTCCGTGAGCCAAACCGCTTCAATAGGCAGACCATTGAGATTGCAAGCGAGAAACTCTCGCCAGATGAGATCATGCAACAACTGGGCGAAGCAAGCGGAAAGCCTTTGAAAGCTGTTTACCTTACTGATGAAGAGATCGAGGTGAGGAAGAATGAGGATATCTTTGTTGCTGTACAACTGATGTCCAGAGGTTTGGGAGACAAAGTTGATATAGGTGAAGTTGAGGGTTGGGGGATCCGTTTGGCAACCTTCAAAGAGTTCCTTGAGAGGGAACGATCTTGGGTTGAAAGCACTTTCGCATGATGTGCCATTAGAGCATGAAGATCAGCCTCATGCAAAGTGTAAACATTTCACGACCCTTATATACGCTTCGAAGAAATATGTTTAGTGGCCTTCTTGTGAGGCTGTTCTGCGCCGCCTACACAAGTCCACAACTCTATCGGCAATAAGCTTTCCAATAGTCATCAGCCCCTAGGCAGTATCGTAAACTAGTGGATGCTATAGAGTGAACTGAAGGCTGGAGGAATTAACTTTAGGCAACTGACCTCGGCAGGCGAAAGTATGGATATCTAACCTATAGGAAGGTTTTAAACCACATACAGTCTTCCACCACGCTCATATACTTTCCTTGGCTTCACTAACTGCCTGAACCTTGACATATTGGCCTGACAAGAACGAGTATAAAGTGTCGCCCTTCCCCCCTTCTTCCATTTTCTTCTTCTTCTTCTCTATACATCCTGGTGCATAGGCTTTTTCCTGCTCTGTGAAGCAATAAGCTGAGAGAGGAATTTTGCTGGTTGAAAGCTTCCTATTCTTTCATCAAACCACCAGCTCTATACTGGGTTCGCCTAGTATAGGAATTTTTGGAACCTTTTTACTGACTGCTTGACTGCATTTCTTTCGCCGATGTTGGAGGCATCGGGTCTTCGCATGGCCGCAAATATGGAGGCCGATGATGTTTCTTTTGCCTTTGACCTAAAGCGCTGGATATGAGGCCATCCCATGGAAATACTTTTCCAGTTTTCAACATCAACTTTATGAAACTAATTCCAATGTCACAGCAAATGCAATACTGCAACATGACGGGACTGACTTGGAAGTTAAGAGCTAAGAACACCTGGCGAATCGGATCAATTACTGGAACTCATGGTGAATCCTGTGTATATGTACTTGCGATATGATATTAAGACTTGTACGAAGTGAAAATTGAAGCCAGTCAAATTGTAAAGCTGGTAGGTGATCTGTATACAGGTGATGGGCCAACCCTCCTTAAACGTCTTCTGTGTTAGAGTTGTTCCACTTCTCCACCATCTTTAGAGAATCATTCCAAAGTCTCTGCTCATCCTTGGGGTTGTAAGTGTGAGAAACATACGTGTACGAAGTCGAAACGCCATCATCTTCGCCCCGTTCCGCAGCACTACAGTTGGTGATGTAAACGCCCCCTCTTCCTTCCCATTCTCTACCCACGGCGGCGACCAAAGTACTTGCAGCCGCTTGCTCAAGACTCTGAACCTCATTCATTTTGTCGCCAATAACCCCCGCCATCACTTCCTGGGGAATATGACGACCAATGTTGGAGGTAACCAGTCCCGGAGCAACACTAGTCGCGTGGATCCCTCGTTGACCATATCGACGTTCGATCTCATTGGCCATGTAGGTATTGGCGGTCTTGGAGCGAGCGTATGCTTCCCAGGGCGTATAAGCAGAGGCACCACTAGTCTCATAGTTGTAGTCGTTCGAAGCGGGTATGCCTTGCATGCGATGAGCAGTAGCTCCGACGACAACGACACGAGACTGGAATTTCTCAGTTGTGGCTTTGAGAAGGCTGGGTTTGAGGAGCTCAAATAAGAGGAAGTGAGATAAATGGTTCGTAGCGAACTGCTCTTCAAAGCCGTCGGCAGTAGTCGTGAGCTCCGGGACGGCCATGACACCAGCGTTGGCGATGAAGATACTAAGCTCGTCGGTCTCAGAAAGGATAGTCTTTGCGGCAGCTCTAACACTGTCCATAGAGCTCAGCTCAAGTTGCACAAGCTTCATCTGATCCGGATTCCAAAAGTCGGCGAGAGCCTCCTTGGCTTTGTCAAGGTTTCGGGCAGTCAGGAAGAGCTTGATGCCTGTAGCAGCAAGAGCCCGCGCGGTTTCTATGCCGATACCGGATGAAACGCCAGTGATGACTGCCGCCTTTCCAACGAGTTGCTTCTGCATTTGCTCATCCTGCACTACCTGAAGAGCAGTTGGCCGGCTGTCACCTGGGCCTTGAGGGTTGGTGTAGAGAGAGGCGTAACGAGACATGTTAAAGGTGTGTAAATTGGATTTTGAGAAGCAGGGCTTTTGGGTCGAGGCGGAATGTTGGATTGAATTGCAGAGAATTTGGTATACTATTGCAGCTTCTCCTGAATTTATAGTAGATTTGTCGCAGCTCAGGACGCCGCCCAAAACTGTTACCAGAACCATCATGCTAAGTCGCACTTCAAGTCGTGATGACATTGTAACCCAAAAGAGAATGAACCACCGAAGGATTCCCCAAGGTCCACCATGCATGCTGCTGGTCGCTTGGATGGAGTCATAGCGCTTGTCAATAGTGCATTATCGGAATAAATGGAAACGTGGAGCAAGGGCTTGAGGAATATTCGCGATCGGAGTTAGCAGATCATATCATGCCCGGATGACTTTTTATCTCGATTCGTATTAGCCTGACATATTTCGGCTCGTCAGCTCGCTTGGAGACTTTATCCATAACAAACCCCAATCCGACCATGTTTTTGACCAAAGCTTACATTTTTACTACTTTGGCTATAGCCCGTTGGCCTTTTGATTGATCATCACTGCTGGAGTTTAGCAAGGCCCGTCCCGAATTCCATAGATTATGGAAGATGCCGAGAGAAAACAGCGGCGTAAGCTGCAGAACAGGATCAACCAACGAGCTCGCCGTAAGTACTTGGCGGATAGTCCTGATTACAATACTTCCTATCTTGGAACTTAGTTTGGTCATCTCTAACTTCTACGCAGGAAATCGCATGAACAATGATGACACAACCAAAACTCGCGCGCAGCAGCAAAGGCCGGCATTCGGAGTCAAGCTCTGGAGGGTGGATGAATTCGGTCTGGAGGCCGGAGCTGACAACGATGAATCCTCCGTCACTAAGCAAGACCCGAGGTTATTTCTTACCACTATATACAAGGGAACATTGAGCACCGCAGACGTCGAATTATACAGCCAGCAACTCGACATGCATCAACGTCTACGGGCATCGACAGGCGGGGCATCTCCTCTCTCGGCCCAACTTCTGTATCTCATAAACTATAACGCTTTCCGAGGGCTTTTTCAGAACAAAGTAACCCTTTCACAGGTGATGGATCACTTTGTGCTGGAAGAGGGTCGGACTGAGAAGCTGGATGTAATGGCTGGCTTAAAGCGCGATGCCATTTGCGTCGAAGCAGGCCAGGATGTACCGCCTCATCTTCGTCCTACAGCCCTGCAATCAACAAGGGCACATGCAACCTGGATCGATCTCATTCCGTTTCCGAAGATGAGAGACAATCTTATCACTCACCATGATCATTTCAATCATCGACTGCTTGTCACTGACATTATCGGAGATCTACTGGAAGACATCATGTTCAACAAATATGGAGAGGGCACTGGGCCAAGAGGACGGCGACTTGTGTCAAGAGGCAAACCTGGAGACTATGCTTCAGATCGGCGCGGATTGATTATCTGGGGAGAGCCGTACCGGATGGAGAGCTGGGAGGCGACACCTCGATTTCTGGAGAGATGGGGATGGGCTGTTGAAGGATGTCCCGAGCTGATGAGGGCAACAAATCATTGGAGAGCATTGAGAGGAGAAGTTCCGTTGGTCTTTGAGAGACAAAACACAGGACAAGTTGAAAATCTGGAGTGATCACAGGAAATGGAGTTGGCTTTGGGATTTTGTGGAACCTTGAGGTCAAGTCAATTGATGTATCAATGACATCAACCATTGTCATGATTGACGATATGTCGGCTTCGGAAATGTCGTCATTACTTTCGCTACAGCAACAACCTATGAAACAGCCACGATTCTTCTTCTTCTTCGACCATTCAACACAAATTCCAACACCGTTCATCTAAGCCTTTAAAGAATTCTCAAATCCCCGCAAATACATCACCCACTCGTCTCAGCTCTTTGAAACCATGGCCATCGCACGTCAAACCCTCTCCTCCTTCAGACGCGTCCCGACTGTCGCATCCGCGCTTCGATACCAACCTGTGATGAGCCCATATGCCTCTATCCGCATGAACTCGGGCAAGGTCAAGACACCAGTGTCCTCCGATCCCAACCATGGCAAGAACAATCCACCAGTCGCCGATCACTCAGACGGAGCCATGGCTTCGCTGAAGGGCGCACCGGGAAAACGCGATGCGAGCTCGTTCGAAGACAAGAACATGACAGAGAAAGAGAAGAAAACCAACAGTCAGAATGCTCAAGAGCAGGATAGTAGAGAGGGAAGCAATGGCGAGACAGGCCATTTCGAGAAATCCGGCAGGAAACCCAAGATTTAAAGAGCATGGATCACTTTTACTTCACGTATACAAATAACTAAGAATATGAAAAAGAGATTCCATTCGCAAGATATCCAGTTCATGAGTCGTTGTTGAGGTTACCTTATTCCAAGTCGCAGGCTGCTCATTGTGATACGGATGCACGTGATCTCTGCAGATTATTTTCACCGAAACGTATCACAGAAAACTCATCATTCTCGACAACTTACCTCCCATGAGCCCTTCAAGTACGAAAAATGTGCGGGATCGTGCCTTTCGTCAAAGGTCTTTACGAGGATCTCATGGAAGCCATTGATGACCTCTTCCCAAACCATTCTGCGGATTCGGCACCGCTTATCAATAATCGCCAACCGTTTCAATTTCAGCAGCCCCATCAACAAGCGTATACTGTGACAGCCCGCCCAGTCGCAGAAACTCATCGCCGAGCGACGGAGAGACTAGAGGTCAGAGCTGCTTCCGCAAGAATGCCTTCGCCGCCGAGAGGCGACCCTACGCGATGATCATGAACGAGAGGATAGAACGCGCAGCCAGCCACGCGGAGACCACGACGCGCCATTCAATTAAGACAATAGACGGCCTTGGGAAACGACAAGTATCTTCATAAATTGGCACACCGGCGTTTTTTTCATGAGCTATCCTACATAAAGACCAAAGAAATCCAACACGTGAACACCATGTCATAGAAGATTGGCAAAACCTATCATTCGCCCGCATATACTCATCAACCCTCCAGCTCACAATTCATAAAATGTCGACAGAACCCAATAGCAAATTCTTTTGCACTCTGCTCATCAAAAGGATCATACTCGTCCTCCTTTGGCGTCGGCCACATAATCGCCAAAATCTCTCCGCCTTCCTCGGCAATCATTGCTTCATCATCGCTTCCGACGCGTCCTATAAGAGCGATGATTTCTTGATTTGACCAGCTTCTGCACATGCGTACGCGAATCAATCCTTGCTCCGCGGGCCCAGTCGTCATACACATCCATTTATCGTCCATGTCCTGTGGACAATGGCCGTTCATGAGGTTTTTCATATTTGGGCCAGATAAGCGGATTCGCCATTCTGCGCTGCTGGGGGTTTCGATAGATTTGACGTTGATACGAGAGCCGGTGAATCTCTTTTGGGTTGTCATGGTGAAGCTTTTGTTGGTTGGTACTTTAGTTTGAGACTTGTAATACTTTGATGACGATGCTTTAAAATATTGAGTAGGATGGAGGCAACAAATATTTATTCGTTTTCGCCGTGACATGCTACATATCAAAGGCGTTTGTCGTCAGCTGAGTCATGCCGCTTGTCTGCCTTTCCATGACTCCGCCTCAATAGAGGATCCAAAATTGAGGCAAAGCGTCTTTTGATAACCGACCAAAATCTGACTGCATAAACCCCCAAGATCATGGAAAGCCGTAGCGCGTGCTGCAATTTCTTACGACATAAACCTTGGGTTTTGTTCGTGACACGAGGGCTGGGACAGCATATGACGATTGTATGCAGTACCAACGTACCGCGACTCCATACTGCAATATCAGTGACGGCGTCTCGGTTAAGGAGAGTAGGCTTCAAACTTATGGGCCGGTACCGTTGAGGATGAAGTGATTCATTGGATGAGCGGCGCGTGGGGGCTTGGTTCATATGTCGCCTTTTCCCAACACCTCAGCATGTTCAGGAAGTAGAACGATATAAGTGCCGCTGGGTCCACTGGCATTAGTCCTAGCGCAACCAACAATGTCCCAAAGTCGACTATAACCGTCCAATATGGAGACCTACTTTGTTTAAAGCTCTGTCAATTTTCGAACAGATGGACTGCCTGATGAGACGAGAGCAGCGGTCAAAAGGCGGTAGTTCTTCGGGACTGAGCCAACCACCATTGTCAAAAGATGCAGTTGACCAGCCGTTAACAACATAATTTTTCCTGGAAGCGTAGATCTCGTTGTGAATCTATGAATCTGACATAGGACCAAAGGCGTAGAATCCTTCATATCAGATGGGATGTGAGCCGGTGAGCGATCGCTGAGACGGGCCTCCAAGTCACATGGCACCGATCTTATCCCCGTAAAGGTTCCTGAAGCCGCCCGCTCGGTATGATCGAAGAGATAGTCGGCGTGCTAGACCTCTGGCCAGGATTAAAAAATAGCCCTCAGGCAACCCTAAACCTCTTCTGCAATCGTAGGCATGATAGACATGTCGGTATCTGAAAGGCTGGGAGTCTGGGGCTCGGACATGCTTTCCTACTCGCTTGCCCTTGATCTTAGCCTCGTATAAACACAGAGCAGTGATGTATGTTTAAGGCTTCTGTACATGAGCTGACTCCGAGTTTCTATCGAAAGTATTTCGTAAGTATAATGGTCTTTCTAGTGAGGTACTGAGCAGTCTGGATTGCTAGTCTCCAGTTTGTATGAGAGCCGTCTCGGCCGTGCTCCAATCAGCTGAAGGTTGGATAGCCAGATTTGAAGCTTTAATGCAAACAAAGGTTTTCTTCTTTCGACTCCAGGTTGTCGACATCCTGGCAAAGCGAGGTACTTTGACTGAGAAGTGTTGAAGCTGAGGACTCGAGATTCAACGCCCGCGGCCCGAATCATCGGGATATAACCAGTTATTGAATGGCATTAAAGTCCTCTTAATATTTGAAGACGGGCTTCGGCAATCCCCCGTGCCCTGCTGTGGTGAGACCAAGGAGATCGAGACATATATCTTGAGTTTCTGTAACCATCAGCATCACGGTGGGCACCTGGCTTTGAGCAGCTATAAGAGCTGTACTTTTTTTTATAACATGAACTTGACTAATATGAATTCAAAAGAACAGTCATATGGCGTCAATTGTACGCGTACCGGAGTGATATGCCTACAACCTTTCGACCAAGTTGATCGACACTCGGGAGATACATAATGTGTGCTACGCAAGTCAGTGGGGTTTATCTGAACGAAATATCATCGATTGGCTCTCGGTGCCTCCACTACTCTGGAACTGTGGGATAAAACTGGACACCGAGGCTCCCGGAAACGTTCAAGGCCGTGACGAGCTTATAAGTCAGCTGCAACCGCCTCAGTCTATGCGAAAAATCAGCTCTCTGCCGACTGGATAACTCCAGGCCAGTGCATATCAATTTCAAAATGCTGCCAAGTCAACGATCTAAAAAGAAGTTCCATCACAAGTCTAAGAATGGCTGCTTCAATTGCAAGCGACGCAAAGTCAAGGTTAGTTATCCATGCATACGTATCGTGCATCAAGTACTGACCGTAGTGTGACTAGTGTGATGAACTTCAACCGAGATGCACCAACTGCACCAGGTTCAAGTTGGAATGCCAATATGACATTAATCCAGTCTTACCGCCATCTTCACTTACAACAGCATCGATTGCCCCGCTGAAGCCTGGACGAGGCCGGCCGCGTAAGAACTGGTCTTGCCAGGACTCCTCACTCCGATCCAATCTCCAGTCAGAAACCAGCGTGTCACCCCAGCCTCCAGAAACAGAAACAGAGCTGAATATGACTCAAGCTGAGCTATTGCGTCAATTCATCATCTTTACTGGACCAAATCTCGGTGGTTCTGATGATCCTAATCACCCGATTGTCCAGTTCTGGTCACGAGATGCAACATTGCTTGCCGCGTCGTATCCTTATCTCCTACATCTATGTCTCTCTCTTGCGGCGTACCACCTGGCATACCTAGCATCCAACATTTCGCCGGAAAGGTCACGCTATATTGCCTTGGCTAAAGATCACTTCTCTATCGGGTTGACCCAGACAAATGAAGCGTTGTCGCGAATAGACGTCTCAAATTGCGGCAGTCTGTATGTTTCAACTGTGCTGGTCTGCTTCTGTGTATTTGCAGCAGGTCCTACGGGGTCTGATGATCTGTTCGTGTGTCCAGCCGACGGCAACTCGCCTCATAGCTCTCTTTCATTAGCCCGTGGAACAAGACTTATACGGCAGCTTTTTGAGGAAAAGATATTGTTCTCTGGGCTTACGGAGGCGCTCGGCAACGGTAAGGCGCCTCCTGATGACCCCCGCCCAACCTACATCTGCGAAGGCTTCACTCAGGTTGATTGGGCTGGCCCAGTTGAGAAGTTACGCAGTCTTATTGTTTCATGCTCAAACCTGCGCAAGGAAGACTTTGTACGATCTCTAGAAACCATCGCCAGTATCTACGAAGCCACGTTTGGTAATGCTGACGAGTCCATCAAATGCCCATTGCACTACAAGAGAGTTCTTATCTGGGTTTACATGATGGAAGATACCTTCATTGACTGCCTGCAGTCCAAAGACTCTATGGCTCTATTGATACTAGCTTATTACGCACCTTTGGTACAGACTATGAAGAGAGCTTGGTTTATACATGGCTGGGCTGATCATATTCTTTTTGTATGCGATAAGTATATAGCACACGACTATTCTGACTTTCTTGAGTGGCCAAAAGAAGCAGTAAAGGCAATATGAACAATTTTGGGATTGGGACCTTTCTTTCAAGATTCTAGGAAGTTGCTTTGGAAATCGTATCTATCTCTATGTTGCACCATTAGGGTCCCAGCTCGATAGGATCCCATCCCCCCTTGACATGCTGCGGCACTATACTACTACTATTGTAGAATGGAATAAAGGCCACCATAACCAGTAACATCAGAAAGGCGTCAAAGATATACAGCATTGACTCATTTTCGCTGATAAAACTATAGAACCCTTACATGAACTCGATTGCACGAACCAGATTGCTACTACCGTTCTAGCTAACGCTGCTGTGAAGGGCTGCTACCGAGGACTATTTATATTATTCTGGCTCTTAGCTTTATTATATTTAAAATTATTA